>DWMY01000072.1:0-55797 GCA_018249775.1 Heliconius hecalesia formosus
TCATTGTATTATATTTACGTTGAAAATAATATAATATATATTACAACAGTTTAAAATAACAGTTAAAAAAATATAATATAATGAATAATGCATTATAAAAATATAACAGTAACGCCCAACACTACTTGAGCCTTATATCAAAGAAAATAACTTAAAACGCACGCCTCAAAACCAGACCAAACATACTCAGTTTTTTTTACAAACGGGACTCGAGCCCTTAAATATCGCTCGCTATAAATAAACTTCCTTAAAAATAACTTTTATGTAAATAGTCTTCTTCAGAATATTTTCTCAGCTTTTGGTTGAATTTAATGTTAATTCTGAGATTTGCTTGAACGCTTTCTTTGTGAAAAATGGGAATCAAGTTGTAAAATTGTAAATGATTTTCTCACTTTTCAACAGATTTTTCTCGAAATAAATGAGTATTCGTATTTCTTTTTCTTGCGGTCTCCTTACAGTGTAAGTATCTTTTGAAGTCTTTTAAAACATTTTCATTGTAATTGTGTAGGGCTTAATTTCTTAGGATTATTTAATTTGTGTAATGTAAGAATTGTTCAATATTATATTTTTCATATAAATCTATAAAAAGAGTTTAATTAAAAAATAAAATTAATTTCTTTGGCCTATATAAAATAAATGAATTTTTATATTAAAATTTACATTAATGTATTAAGACATTAAGATTTAGATATACATTTCACAAAAGATATACAAAAACAAAAGAAAAAAAAGACAAATTTTTAATTTACATTAATAAACATTTCGCCAAATACCATTCTTTTGTAATGTCTGAGGTGGTATAGTTAAAAAATATAAAAAAAAACTTATCGAGCTACGTCGAAATTTTTATTTGCTTGTTGCAAGTTATTTATGTAGTAAGCATTTCTGTAGGGAGATTTTAATACGCTTTTGACAAGAAAAAAAAATATGCTACCAAATTTTTCCAACCAATCAAATAATACCCTCAAAATAGTTGACCCAATTTAGCCTAACCACGTTACTTAGAAACGGATATAGTTTACCCCAATTTCAGCGTACAGTAAATAAATGAATCCGTAAGATTTATCTCCTCGCCCCCAGTGGCAGGAGAGCCAGAGGGTCTCGTCAGCCATTTATTTCTCCTGCTAATACAAATACACGCTATGGATGTTAAAAAATCACTCCACGCGTCATAAATTGGGGGCGACGGTAACAAATTGACGAACAAAATCGTTATCGTTGCTTTGAGACGCTAATGGCGCGAGTTTAAAACTTCCATTCTTTTCTTCTTATACACATCGGGTGCAAGTAATGCTAAATATTTATCAAAATTACAAAACATTGTATTGTTTGGTATTGTGAACGTATTTTATTTCAATTTTGTGTCATTTGCTTGATTTACAGTTGTTTATTTTGAGTGCTTTTTTACTTTTGCTTTCTGTATGTATGTAACATATTATAAGCTATAGTCTACCTAACGTTGATAATAATCTGTTAAGAACATATATAAAGTATCTAAATTTAACATTTAAACATAAAAAATAATTTATAAATTTTAATCTAGTTCTATTTTCGGGTTCTCAAATCTACATCTTTATCTATAATATGAAGAAATTGCTTTATAGAATTCTGTTGTTGACTACAAAGCTTTCAAAAAATATGGTTAAAAAAAACAAATGCAATGTAAATTATATCAATTGCGCCAATTAGGCGCACATTAAAAGAATGACTGAAATAAAATCGTTAATAAAAGAAATAAAAAGTTGATATAATATATGTTGACATAGATTATATGTTATAGACATACATTTTTAGAGTTTAAAACCGAAAGAGTACTTTTTGTAGAGGTATGAAACTTGGCACGAAATGAAAATTACCTATACAAAAAACCTTGAAAAGTAAAAAAAATATAGATGTTTCCTAGAAAAAAAAAAACAAATACAGATTAAATTTGTTACTCGTTTCACAAGAAATTAATGCATATTCAAATTCAAATCATTTTATTCAAAATAAGAAGTTACATGCTTCATTTTTTGAACGTCAAATAATTTACTACCAGTTCACTAAAGTTAATGCCTCAGACCTGAGAAGAACCGGCGCAAGAAACTCAGCGGGACATATTTTTTTAAAATCAATTTTAAACAAATACATATTTAATTATCCGTGACGATGATACCTTTGAAACAGGCTGGAGCGAGCATTTCATTCCCAATCCCAGTAAATCTAAAATAGTTACAACGTTATACATTGTTCGAATATTTAGTACCTATTGTCTAAGATCCAAACATTTTAAACGTTCGCTATTATATTATATTAAATAACCCTATTAGAAGCAACATGATGGTTTTACGACGGTTGAGTTTAGTTTGAATATTTAGAAAGCCTTGATAAAGGTATAACACCACACTGTGGCCGCTAAGCCGATATATTGAAGCCGAATACTTGCCCGAGGCAGAAAAATCCTCGACTAACGAAACATTGTAGACGGTAAGCCGGCCGGGTCGGCTTTTCATCCGTAAATAACGAAAGCAAAAATCATTTTGAAATTATGTTCCACAAAAGCTAATTTATTTTTCTTTTATTAAAATTTTGCAGAATATTTTTTAAATATTCTAAGCTATACATAACTTAACTAAATTTAGGTATATATAACTGTGTTTATAAAACATTTATTTAGTTTACAAAAATATCAAGACAGTTTTTGAATGAAAGTGTTATACTATTAAAGTACAGTTATATTATTAAACTAGCTGTCCGCCCGCGGCTTCGCCCGCTTGAACTACGTGATTATTCATTTAATAAACAGAATTGACTGACAACTATAATGACTTCTAATATGGTTTTTTATTACTTGAATCTGTAATCTTCCAATATGATTTTTTTACTACATTATCATAATTTCTATAAGGTTTTATGATTGTTTTGTGCAATATTAATACTTGATATTTATATTAATATACTTTGAGCATTGATACATAAAGTTAATTACTTATTATAAATATATATTTTTGTAACATAACATTCTTTTTACCTATGTTATGTACGTCTTGTCATAATTTTAAAACTGTTTAATTTTCTGATGTCAGTGAATAATTTAATTTATTCCATCTAAGAATTAGCAAAAAACTGTCTTGATATGTTTGTTAATAATATTCTATATAAAATGATTGCTATAGTTTTAAATTAGTTACATATGTTATTAGGTGAATTTACAATTGGTAAATATGTAGTTACAGAGGGCGCGCGCGGCTTCGCCCACTTATTAGGAGTGAATTCTAAAAAACCACGAAACACGTATTCAATAAAATATTTTTAATAGTCTGAATTTTAATTTTTATAAAAATCGGTGGCAATTAAAAGATTTTTCCATATAAACTTTCAACCCCTTACTTGAACCCTTAGGGGGTGAATTCTAAAAAACCATGAAACACGTGTTCAATGAAATATTTTTAAGAGTCTGAATTTCAAATTTTATAAAAATCGGTGCAGATTACATTTTTTTTCCATACAAACTTTCAACCCCTATTTCATCCCTTTAGGGTTAAAATTTTTCAAATTCCCTTCTTAGTGGATGTCCAGAATATAAAAATAAACATCTGCCCAAATTTCACGTTTCTACCATCAGCGGTTACGGCTCTGCGTGCGTCTTACCTCAGTCAGTCAGCACAAGTCCTTTTATATATATATAGATTACAGAGTACACGTAGAAAGGATGTTTTAAGATATTTTTATATAGATTAATTTCAAACGAACGAATACACCGAAGAATCTATGTATTTACTTAATATTTCTTTGAAGATCAAGTCGTCCTTTATCCCCCCCCCCTTTTTTTTAGCTTCACGCTGTATCCTGTATACAGCAGGGTAGGTTAAGACATTCCGTTCACCAAAAATTCTATTTTGTTTACTTTATTGTTTGTACTATAAACAATAGTGACTTAAAAATATATATTTTTATCAACAGTCATATAACCACTCTTACCAGCACGATTCAGAAACTGATGCTTTATGCACAGTGCCACCTATTGGGCTTAAAGTTAAGTCGCAACTGTTCGGACAGTTAAAAAAACCCCGTTTTATGTTAAATTTCACTTAATATATAATTATATTCATCGAAAACGATGTTTTACTAAATACATACTATACAGTCAAAAATACAAATTTATTACAAACTATAATAAATGTATAATACATTTATTATAAGTATAGATATAAATTGTTATATAATTTTCGCAGGCAAACTAATGCCTTGAGTTTATTCAAATGACGATACCTTTTTTTCAAATAACCGATTTTAAAGAAAACAAACTTTAAATACTATTCTGAGTTAAAACAAAACAATTAGTGAAAGTTTTAAGTAAACCGAATCAGTACTTTCGGAAATATCATAAACTATTTATGCAGTGTGTTGTAGTAGTAGTTGAAATCGTTAAATATGTGCCGCAACAAAAATAAGGTTGAGAATCACTGGGATAGAGGGACACTTGAAAAGAATAGAAGAAAACAAAAATATTTTTTTTGAATTTCTTGTCTGTCTGTCTGCCTGTACGTATGACCACGTCATATTGACACGTTATAATTTGGCGGCACACAAAGAGAAATTATTTACTACAACACATTGCATAAATAGTTTATGACAAACATTTTAAATATACGAACTTATTTTTTTGTGGATTTAAATATATATTCATGTTAAAAATATTTTTCTTTTTAAATGATATAGTTTAATTATATTAATATTATTATATATTTCAAAAATTTGGCGGCACACTTTTGAAATTTGGCGGCACACAAAAGTGCCGCGGCACAGTGGTTGAGAATCACTGCTCTATCCATTTCAGTCAAAATTACTAAATGTACAGACAAAATATTTTTACTGTTTTATTCTATATATGCTTATTTCACTTTAATATTGAGAATTTATTTAATATTTAGAATCATAGATTTTAAATTTAGATAAAAAACCGGACCGGAACTTATCATTCTTTGCCTATAGTGCAAATTCGTATTAATATTTTTATACATATCATACAAGAACATAATATAAAAAAGATCACATAAATTTGTTTGAAGCCGATTCTTTAACATTGGACGCAAAACCTGTGGGTTCAATTTCCACGTGTTAGAAAGACAAAACGAGTCTTTAAATATTGGGTGGTGGGAATTGTCTTAAACTAGAATCCCTCTACCTCTCCTGCTGTGCGGGATACAGCGTGACTCTAAAGATTATTATCCGTTCTTAACAACCTAAAAAATATATATATATATATATATATATATATATATATATATATATATATATATATATATATATATATATATTATTCTCTATAAATGTGGAGTCAGCTCACCGGTACTGCCACCGCAGCCGCGGTTGACGACGGCTGAGCGAGTAAGCACCAAGGAATCAATGTCAATACAAAATGACTGCGTTCAACAAATAAATATGACACACTGAATAGATATGTTAGGTACGGTTCTTAGTAAATTCCAATACTAATTAATTAAAGTCTTACTATCGACTATCGAAGCTAAAATATAATTTCCAATACTTGTTTTTCTATAAAGTACCTTAAATATTTTACAACAGAACGTTAAACACAATATGAAAGTGTGCAGCGTGTGTGCCGTCTGGGTCGACACTATTTTATAACGTGTTGATGCGTGGAATCATTTTTCATCTATAACGTGTATTTGCACTAAATCGACGCTTTTAAGGGGAAATACATGATAAAAATAAGGAGAGAAACTATAAATCATTTTGTGTGAAAAAAAAATCACAAGTAATAGAGAATCACGAAAATAATTTTTGTTTATTGAGAATAAACAGAAACATGTCACTTTGTTTCTTTTTTCTTTTCTGTGTATAAAAATATGCTTTTCTTAGTTATAGACAGGCTTATTCGTTCAGTAAGCTATGATATTTCTCATACTGACATACATACAGCAACTCAAGAGCATAATACATTATTATAGTCGGCCTCGCTAACTCTTCCCTTTGACAGAACTGAACTGGACGGAGCAGCAAGTATTGAGGTAACCGGAAGTATAATAACTATGAAAATATAGACATAATACATACAAAATGTTTTAGAGAACTATATGTTAAAAAAAACGCTATGACTCTTTCCGCAGCTTAAGCTTTAAAATTTTTAAAATTAAAACTACATCAAATAAAAATTCTCAATTAATTAGCTTTACGTTGTATCCTGTAGCCTGCTACAGGAGTATGCAGAGGGGACCTGGCAACCTGGTGTTAAGGCACTCTGTTTCCATTAAAGATATTTTAGTTCCCCATTTTCCGCTCATTTTTGGAGGCAAAGACAGAGAAGTGTGATAAAATCCATCACATTACCAGAAACTATCCGAGACATATTTTATTACTAGTAAATAAAAGACGTACTTCTCAATCAACATTTATTGCGAGACTGATTTGCGTTCATACGTAATGCCAACATCAACATACCACCTTCACCCTAAATTACAACATATAATACTTAAATTATTAATACTTACTAAAATTACAAATAATTCTTACTTACTAAAATTACAAATAATAAATTAACAAGTACATATATTAATCAAAGCCGTAACGTTGGGGAGGTTGACGGTTCCTCAATGCCTTAGGCGATTCCCGCGAACATTGAGGAATATTGCTACTATTTTTATTACATGATGCATCGGAGTTCGGTATTGGTAATTCCATCGATTGGTTCATATCATTTTTAATAGCTAAGTCTGCCGAACCGGGCGAGACCGGCGATTGAACCTCATTTTGCTCGTGCACCACTTGACCTCGGCCGTGCCGCCTTCCGACACCACATCTCTAGTCACAGCACCCCCCAGAGAACTACGACCGCTACTTACCCGTGATTGCCCAGCTACCGGCAGCTCATATCTGTGCTTCAATTGATCAACATGCCTATGTACCTCGGTTCCAAATTCCGATGTAATTGTGTAATCCGAACTACCTAATTTGCTCTTTACCCGTCCTGCCACCTATTTCTTAGGACCCCTATAATTTCTGTACCATACTGCATCATCTGGCGCCATCTGTCGGTGCGCTCCGCCTAATGTGTTCTCGATTTGAGCCTGTTGAGACTGAACTCGTGCTTCCCGATCCGGTTTTAACACGTCTAATCTCATTCTTAATTTTCTACCTAGTAACATTTTTGCAGGACTCTCACCCGTCGTATAATGCTCTGTATTCCGATAAGTTAATAAGAATCTACACAAAGCTGTATCCGGATTTAATTTCTGTAACAGAGCTTTTTTAATAACACGTTTGCAAATTTTTACGGCATTTTCTGCGGCTCCGTTAGAAGCTGGATGATAAGGTGCAGAGAATAATTGCTCAATACCATTACTTCGTAGGAATGTTCTAAATTCATCACTCGAGAATACGGTAGCGTTATCGCTGACTACTTGACGGGGAAGACCGAATCTCGCCCATATATTTCTTAATACGGCTATCACGGCACGCGAAGTTGTCCGTGTCATATTTATAGCTTCGATCCACTTAGAACAAGAATCAACAATGATTAAATAATTTAAACCCGCTATAGGACCTAAAAAATCTAAGTGTAACCTAGACCAGGGTCGGTAAGGGTAAGGCCAGGAGTGTGGTGCCTGTTGTCGCGGTGCCTCAGCCACGGTGGCGCATACTTCACAAGCACGGCACGCCGCCTCCACCTGTTCATCCACTCCCGGCCACCAAACATAGCTCCTAGCTAACGCTTTAGTTTTCACTATTCCCATGTGCGGTTCGTGTAACTCTTTCAGAACCCTGCCCCTGCAGCTAGAAGGTATTACCACCCTATGTCCCCATAAAATGCACCCTAACTCGGTATATAATTCTTCTTTACGATTAAAAAACGGTTTTAGTTCTCTTGTGTCTACTTCGTGTGGCCACCCGTCTTGAATAAAACTCAAAACACGACTCAAAATAGGGTCGGAGGAAGTCTCCTTTTTTAACTGTCTATAATCTAACAGAAGAGCTTCGGTTGCAAAATGAAGGTACGTCTGTTCTGGTAATTCCTCAGTATTCACTGTGTTCTCTTTATGTGATTTAATCAATCGTAAGAGTACGTCAGCCACATTCCTAGTAGTATTCACAAATTCTATTTTAAAATCGTACGCTGACAATTTAATTGCCCACCTCTGTAAACGACTCGCTGCTGTACTCGGAATACCCATGTTAGGCCCAAATATGCTTACTAACGGCTTGTGATCGGTCTGCAGGGTAAATTTACGACCGTAAAGATATTGATGAAACTTATCCACCGCAAATATAATAGCTAACGCCTCTTTGGAACCGGGTACCTGTCAACCATTAAAACACGATTAAGCGTTACCTTATAGTCGGCGCATATCCTAATGCCCCCGTCCGCCTTACGCGCTATGACTAGAGGCGTGGCTTAGTCGGAGCGGTCAACCGGCTCGATGACATCGGCGGCTAGCATGGCATCTAACTCGGCGTCGACCCGGTCGCGCAGCGCGTACGGCAGCGCTCGCGCGCGGCAGTATACGGGTTGTGCTCCCGCCCGCACACATAGGCTCACCGTTCCGCCATTGAACCGCCCCAACGTTTCATCAAATAATGCTTTATGTCGGTTTGTATTCCGTTAGCGACATTTGATACATTGGCTCGTCGCCTTCTTCTTTACCGCATTCAAGGTCACTACTCTGTGCACCATAGTGACTCCGTTTTACTTTTTCTGACGCTGCATGCATCTTCAACGAGTCATCTTCAGATTGCGTCACCCAGTAGGTACTGGCGACCACGTGCGCCGGCGTCACCCCGCCCGCCACGGCTCCCCGCGCTTCCCTGCCTTTCTCCACGTTGTGTTACAACGTTGTTATTTTTTAAAAGAAATGATTTTTCCGCTAATTCCACGCCCAGTCTCGCTTGTTGATAATTCTCTAATATTTTTTTCCGACACATTCTTCGGAGATGACCAATTTGATGACAGTAACTACACTGGTATTCCTTATATTTACAGTTCCCTTTTTTATGATTTGCATTTCCGCAAACTGTACATAAATTGATATAAATTTTATTTACGCCTTCTGAGAATTCCGTAGAAACTTCAGTTGACTCCACCGCTCCGGCGTCCCGTTCTGCTGCTTCAAGTGTAGTGGCTAACATAACTGCTTTTTCGTAGTTCAAATTTTCCTCTGCGAATAACCTCTGTCTCGTAATCTCGCTTTTTAAGCCACATACAAACTGATCCTTAATTTTCTGATCTTCTTCCTTAATTTTTAGTTCTTCCTTAATTTTTAGTTCTTCCTTAATATTATTTGCCACAAAATACATTTCCATTCTTTCTGTGTATGCTAACCAGTTCCCGGTTGTTAAATTAAATTCACCGACTTTGCCGACCGCCATTTTTTTCATTTATTAAACCTGTTTGTCCTCGTCGCCACTAGTAAATAAAAGACGTACTTCTCAATCAACATTTATTGCGAGACTGATTTGCGTTCACACGTAATGCCAACATCAACATACCAATTACATTATATTTTAAGCGGCCAATTATAGGTCTACCTACTACAAAGTGTTCTAGAACTATCCAATATTTAAAATTTAATTAAATAGACTCGAAGGTTATATCTAATTTTTATTTCATAAAGAATTGATTCGAAACTGAAAACTGACACGTCGCGGTGACCGCCGCCTACAGTGTCAAAGTGTTTATTGGCCAGCCCTCCACACCATCACGCGTCCGGTCAAACTTATGAATTGTTTTATTTCCTATGAAAAATATACAAAAATCATTGAATATTTTATTGTTTTACAGATTTTCAAAAGTGTATTATCTATTGTTAGAAATCGGAAGCGGGTAACGTTTTTAAAAAAACACGATAAAAACACATATCGTCTATATGATTCCAAACTATCTTGAAAGAGATACTATGTAACTGCAATAAGTGATATGTATCACCCACTAACAATACTTCACACCTAAATCTACCCTCTTTTACACGAGTACGCTAACACTATATTTATTTATCCGTCGTGTTGCAGTGGCACAAGCTTGTGACTGTTAATGCGATGATTGTGGATTCTATCCCATTCGGGCTAGTGAATTTTTATTAATTAATATTTAATTTTTTCGCTTTACCAAAGCGAAGAAATAAAAATAAGGCAAAGCATGGCGTTGAGTTCCGCCATTCAACACGCAACGCCTCCATTATTCAGGCTTAATACTTTTGCTGGATACACTGTAAAGCTTAAAAAATGTTTTTAATAACCACGTGCCTAAAGTACGTGGTTTTTAAATATATTTAGAAATTTTAACAATTGATCAATATCGTTTTCATTATTAGATGTGAAAATTATTTTACAAGTGACAAAATATATATTTTAAATAAACAATTTTGACCCAAATTTTAATTGTAACTCTTTTTTCTGCTATTAGTATTCTAAAAGTACATAATTATGTATCATTACGCTGCATCCCACGCATAAAGTAGGATAGGAAACGCCGTTCCCATTAAGACACTTCCGTGCCCCACTTTGCAGCGAATTCTGGAGGCATTGCGCGTTGAGTTGAGTGGCGCAACCCAACGCCGCGCTTTGCCCCCTTACCAGGGCCAAGAAATGGAAATGTTAAATATTTCATTACCCCGAGTATAAATTGAACCCAAAATTGTTGCGTTTATAGTCAGTCACTGCCTTATATTAAGTGCTACAACGGAGCCCACCTAAATATTATTTAGATTATAAGAAAAGAAAATAATATTAAAAAGCCATCAGAGTAAAAGCGACTCATGTCGGCAACCTAAAGGCGGAGTCGAGCTCATAAATCTTATGGAACATCAATTTTTACTCACTATCGGATCAGATACACATTTTTGCTAAAATACTTGTTATTAGGCATAGATATGTAGTAATAAAGTATAATATTTTCCAAAGAATATATAATACTTGAGGCGGTCATTACTCGGGAATACAAGTATGTGACTGTAATGTGACGGTTGTGGGTTCGATGCCCTTTCGAGGGAATTAATTACTATTTATTAATATATTACTTTTTTCGCTATCGCCAAGGCAAAAAAGCGCGGCGTTCAGTTCCGCCACTCAACACACAATGCCTCGAAAATTCGGTAGAAATCCGTACTTATCGCCATCCGTTACCTACGTAATCGAATAAAAGAATAAAAATATGTACGTAAACCGTACAGGTCTGAAGAGGAATGTTGGGGTCGTCGTGGTGCAGTAGGACAGTGATAGATCCCATTTGGGGGAATGATTATACATATTTTTCATTTTCTTGCTCTAATAACAAGACGAAGCGCCGCGTTGAGATCTGTTATCTATTAACAACGTAGTCTCAAAAATAACGCGTTAAGTGGGGAACGGAATGTCTTAACACTATGTTCTCTCCGCCTAACTTGTTGTGTGTCTAAATGCAAGGACTAATCCATTTTTTTTAATTACCAATAAATATACAAACCAAATTTATATAACCTTAGCTTTGAATAATTCAACAAAAGCTAATAACAATATCGTATTCTATATACATACACTGATCCTTCCTGCCATTAACTGAGTCGGATGCGAACTATTGGTTACAAATGCAGCTTACTGTGTGATGCGACTCGACGTATTGGCTTTTAATATTGAAAAATTACACCGTATTTTGAATCTATAAAACATTTAAGATTGTAGCATTTGTCACTGTATCATATAGAGTTTAGCTTTATGTTACCAGTGTATTCATTCTCCATTTTCTGCCCAATTTTAGAGACATTGCGTGTTGAGTGGCGAAACTAATCAATCAGAGCAAGGAAATGACAATAATTTATTATCCTGAGTAGCAATCGAACCTACGACCGCATTGACAATCCGACCAAATAGGGATAGGAAGTCAGTTTATATAAAAATGGGACTTTCGCGAAATGTTCACATCACTGACAATAAAAGTTAAAAAAAAATCGCTTTGAAGGACAACGACTTTATTTACATTATAACACTTACCAGTTAAGCCAGTGCTTCCTCAAACATGATGTGACTTTTTTGATTTCACACAGCTATATAAAATCATTTATTTTTTAAGTAATTTAAATAACTTGAGTGTTAATTATTTTATTAATTGTATTTTTGAGTTAAATAAAATACAACTTAATTCATTACAATTTAATAAATCATATTTATAATAGTATTAGCTAGTTGACTTCCTCCACTGAAGTAGTCAAGAGGCCACAGTTCATTCCAGTACGAGATGAATGTTTGTATTTACTTCGACGATGCTTGAAATTCGACGAAGCTTTCGAACTGGCTATCTATTCATTTTTTTTATCTTTTGATAAATCCGTTTCGTTAAATAAAGATTTATAATACTCTTTGCTTTAAAATTATAAAGCTAATTAGGAAACATGAAGCATTTTTTTTAATACTTTATGATTCACATTTAATAAAAAAAATAATGAATTTAAATTTCGAATATAAAAACAAAACATAAGTATATTTTTTACTCTATGTGAAAATCATACATAAAATTTTAAAAATGAAAATGTAAAGAATATAAATATATATAAAGCCTCAATCCACCGATAGCTATCCGAATGGAGAGCTAACTCAACCGCTTAGCCGTATTCGACGGTGTGATGTGTTAGCGCTATACATCTTCATTTCGACGACCGCTCATTCGGCGCGGACCATCTTTATATTTGGTCAATCGTTCGAACTTAACGATTCGTAAACTTTGATCTTGATCTTGTTTTAAAAGGTCATTATTGGTCAAACATTAGAAAATGTTTCTTAGACTGTTTTGTTTATTTATTCGCGATTTAATTTTCGTCCCATTGTCTATGAAAACAGGTTTTTGGTCAATATATATTTTTTATTGACAGACGTGTACCTACTAGAGTTTTTTTTTCTAAAATATACCACGATTACTTTTTACTAAATACTTATATATTGTATACAGTTTGGAGATGTTTTTTAAATATTTTACAGCAAACTATTAACTCCTTTTTAATATTTTTTCCTAATAAAAATGTCAAAATTTTTAACTAACTTCAAAAAAATATAAAGTTATAAAAATATAATAAAATTAATATAATAAACATCTATTAATTTATAAATATCTTAAGACAAAAAAACTCAATCTACTTTTTATCGTTTACAATCGTCAAATTGTCAAACTTTGTTCGATCTCCATTCGGGGGATTTTTTTTTTCTTGCTCTAATAATAAGTTAAATCAAGTTAGTCAAGGTCTTCAAAATTGGGCGGAAAGTGGAGAACCGATTGTCTTGACCCAAGGGTTGCTATAGTGCTAGATGCAAGTTGAGTGAAGCTAAACAAAAATAAAATAAAATAATTAAAAAGATCTATTAATACCTTTAACACACTGTGAATGAGTCTCCTGAAATATATCAAAAAGTGCAAGTACATCATTGTTTGACCCATATATAATTATGTGCTTAAAATATAAATGTCTCCCAAAACATCTAACTTTCAGGTTAATTGCATATATTACATACATATAATCAAATGTAAATCTAAATTTTTAACCATAATAATTAGAAATTAAAGTATCAAGCACAATAAAATGTTAAAACTCAATTTAACTTCGCACATGAATAAAGCAAAAAATATATTTGTAAATACAAAAACCCCGACTGCAGTAAACTAAAAAGAAAATAAACAAGCCCAATAGTTTATTAGGATTAACAGTCGGGACCTCTTTAAATTATGCGGTGTTCCTGGTAAAGATTTTATTGATTGAAGAATTACTTATAGATCCCGAGTGTTAATCCTAATAAACTATTGGGCTTGTATATTTTCTTTTTAGATTGATGCAGTCGGGGTTTTTGTTTTTACAAATATTTTTTATTTTTCATTTTTTTGTTAGAATTTATTATGGTAATGATAATCATATATATCTTTTAGAAATCCTGAAATTGAGCTCTTGAATTTGATACCCATATTGTAGTATTCGAAAGGATTTTTTTTTACACTAAGTCCAATGGCGTACTACAGCCGCCATGATTATTTTTTATTAACGTCACCTATCTAAGAACACTTGGGCTGCTAATACGAATCTAATGATACCTCAAATATGTAAATCCGTTCAGCGGTTCTGGAGATACGAAGTAATAAAGAATATTACATAAATACAAGATACGCGCGAAAAACATAACCCTTCCTTAGCAGTCGGGAACAAGGCCTAGTTCAAAGGTTCGGTCATCCATCTGTTGGTACGACGTACGCCGGTGGGAAATGAATCGCCGTCCACGAAAGACGTGACGTATGGTGCTCCACATTACCCGGCTACGGGCGGAGTATCGCCATTAGAACGGTCGTACGATTAATCGAGTGTAATAGGATTGTTATATTATGATGTTGGCTTTTTTTTTATTGCCCATTACAGTAAATTTTGTAAGGGGGATTTTGAATAGGTAGTGTTATTACTATTTTTATTGTTAAAAACCTTTTTGATGAAAAATAAAAATATAATTTATTATTTATTTTAAAGAAAAATCATACGATGTAGGGCTTACATCGTTTGCGGGAAATTATTAATTTAATATTTTATTACTGACTTATACTTAACTCCACTCTGGGCAATCTTTTACTTATAATAACACCAAAAACCAATCGAATTTAAATTAAACCATTCGAATATATTTATATAAGATTAAACGACGTCGGACAACCCTTATATAATCATTTATTAAATCTATCATGGGAGATGGCACCATCAATCTCTTAGAATCAATTCGATGCTAAATGAAAATCTATCGATGTGAATGTATAGCTCCAGCTATCGCTTCGACACTTGAGCTGGTTTTAGTTGATGTTGAGTTTTGTAGTTTAGTGAGGCCAATTGTGGTGCAGGGGTACAAGTGAGTGATTCTAAATGTGAGTAGTTGGGGGTTCGATCCCAACTCAAGGACATTATATATTTATTTCAATTAATATTTTCATTTGTTTGTGCTGATGTCGAGGATGTATACGGAATGCAACGTGAAGTTTATTCTTTTTATTTGTAATTTATTCAATTAAATCATCAGTTAAATGTACGAATGGAAAATGTGTAGATAGATCAGTGGTTTTGATGTAAACTGCTCATAAAAAAGTTTTACTTTGTTTTCAGCTTTATATTTGAAGGATGGGGTCAGCAGAGAGAAGCTAGTGTCAAGAAACTACTTTCTTCAATTCGAGCAAGAAAAAAAAAATTTTTCATTCCCTAGTGGAGTTGAATCTACATCTATCTCATTTACGCTGTCCCACTGCGCTATAATGGTCTTAATATTTATTATTATGCAAATAATAAGGATTTGAAGCCGTGGCCGTGGCGCTGATGCACAGCGTGTATGTAAACACGGCAGCTGTGATTTCTATTTCCATTCGATTTCCATTTGGGGGTACAGAAAAGTCATGTTTCCGTTGTTTACCCTGCTAAGTGCGGCTTACAGAATGAAATTCTAAAACAAAAAAAAATATAACACAAATGATTTATTATTAGGTAAAACAAATATATTAAAGGTTACGGGGTGGGGAAAATAAATGAAGCGTAAGTAAGTTTTTTATAGCTACATTCAATTTACGAGACCGGGTCGTTTTCAAGAAAGTAAACGTTATACAAGCTTTTAATAAATTCATTGAATCATTTTATATAACTTTTTATGCTGAACTATGAATTAAACATTATATTCCAGTCGTGCCACAGGGGCACTGAGTGTGATTGTCAACGCGACAGGTTGTGGGTTTGATTCCCACTGGGGTAAAGGAAATAATTACTATTTTAATTTCTTCGCTTTCAACACGCAATGTTCCGGAATTCTTTTTTTTTTTTTATGGAAAAAGACAAGGCAAACTGGTGAATTCTTCGGAAGATCGGAAACGTAGTGTCTTAATACTAAGTTCCCTCAGCCTACTATGCTGTGTGCGGGATACAGCGTGAGACTAAAAAAAATTAATTGTTTTATAGAATGTTGATAGAGTAAGGCAACTTGTATTCTTATTTTACAGCTTCGTCTTATAACTTAAATGTGTTTAAAGGCAAGAAGATATTCCACCGCCCATATTCAACCCGTATTCAACTTCTCAGAAATTATGAAGATTATAATATACTTAATTTACATATTACTTTACTATGCTTATTTTAAATATAGAATTTATTGATTCAAATCCAATACGGCATCAAGTGGGTAAGAAAAGAACCAGTTAGAGTTTATTTTTTAGTTTCTATATGTACGCTGCATCCTGAAGTCCGGTTCCATTACAACACTTCTGTTTCCCCCTTTCCGAAAAATTCTAAAGGCATTGTCTGTTGAGCGACGAAACTCAACGCTGCGCTTATTACCAGAGCAAAAAAAAATGACATATTTCATTTAACCATAATCAAGAATAACAATCTTTCTATCTTAAAACTATGATTATACCATATAATTTTTTATATCGAGAAAATATGTCACAATAGATACAGTCTTAATTTCAACAAGTTGTGTACAAATTGATTGGATTTATTTTTTTGTCATGACGTTTGCACGATCTAACTCAGTGATTACTCCGGTCGTATCGAGATGTTCAATATTCAATGGCGAGGCACAAAATGACAATCGGGAATATTTATTTAAGGAGCTTTTTATGATATTTCAATAATCGTACGGAGGGTCTTAGCACTAGATTCCCTCTGCCTACCATGTTACAGCATTTCCGCATAGAGATACGACGTTACGCTAAAGATTTAATTTAATATAGATTTTCTATGATATATAGAATTCATTATTATTTATAAATATATAGAATAAAGTATTATTTATTAATATTTTCATTTCGACACTCTGGCAGCAAGGCAAAAGCCCGGCGTTGAGTTCCACCGCTCAACACGCAATGTCTCTAAAAATTCGGCGTAAAGTGGAAATCAAAGTATCATAACACTAGGTTCCCTCTGCCTACCCTGCTGTATGCGGGATATTGCGTGAAGCTAATATATATAATAACTATTCTCTTATATGAATTAAAGACGTTAACGAAACAATTACATTTGGGGCTGTACGAATATGCAAATGACTATCACAATAGGCGATTTCCAAACAGGAGGTAATTACAAGGAGGCAGACCGCGAGCTCTGCATAAACACGACGTAGGTCGTTCAATGGGTCCAGCCCTCGAGCCTGATATATACTTTATATATAGATAGATAGATATAGTCGGTGACGACGTTGTTGTGAGACTATTAGAAGTGTCTGAGTACAAGCGATAGTAGTAGGTATATATAGCTTCACGTTGTATTTCACTTATAGTAGGGTAGGCTGGGAGAACATGGAAACCTAGTGATAAGTCACTCCGTTTCCGCGCCTTATATACTCCGCGCCCCACTTTTCAATGAATTCTGGAAGGATTATGTGTTTAGTCGCGGAACTCAAAACAAGACCAAAGCGAAAAAAAAAATGTATATCTAGTAGTTTACTCCTCAAAGTGGATCGAGTGAATCTAGCCCACAAACATCACGCTACAGTCACACGCTAGTGCCTCTTTGCCACCACGGCCTCATGTTATATGTTAAAAGCTATCATTATAACTCATCGTTATGGATGCTGAAAAATCGTTCCCCGCGTCATAAATCCAGTAAGGGAGGGAGAGGGGTTGCAGGCGGCGTTCCTGCCACCAGAGGGTAGTGCACTCGCTAGCCAGGCTTTTGGTATAGCGGTTTTGTACTGTTCAGTGTCAAATAAAAGTAATACAAAGTTCATAATGGGTATTGCAAGAAGTTAGAAATTATTTACTTATATTCTTATTGGGGAATCGTTACCGAGGGTTAGCTAAGTTTTCAATTTTGTTTCGAGTAACAATTCACAATTTCATTCGAAAAACGTTTTTTCTTCCTTCCTTATAATGCCTTTGTTTTGGCAAAAGGAAGGAATATTAAGAGATATAACATAGATCTAAGATATATAAGATACAGTGAGTGAATACAGTGAAATAATACAATATTTATATTTAGTATATAGTGAGAAAAGCGACGAGAAACAATTAAAACTAGGGCAACAAAAAAGTGTTGCTAATTTCAATTAAATACATACATGACAGGTATTTATTAAATTCGCTGAACTCTGAACAGTGCTTACAAATTAACTTTTAAGTTAAAACGAAACAACAGAAACCAATTACTATTATTACTTTTAGTCCGTCTCTAATTAAATAAGCTTATTACATCAATAAATTATTCAAACATTCAGTTTAGTTTCGAGCCCACCTTTAATGTTATACGTCAAATATTTCTCAATGACAGCCCTAACGGACCTCTGCGCTTCGCCCTTGGTCCTTGTCGGCAAATTATGGGTTACGAACTCTGAATACTAAGGGGATGGAATAGAGGCTTCAGGTTTGCAAGCGTTTTTCTTCACCTAAACCGTCCCAAGTATAAATCCCGCTTGAAAGCTCTCTTTTTAAGCGTCTTATAGCGTCATCAAAATAATAAAATTTTATCACATTGCTTTAAAAGGTAAGGAAAGATAAAACTACTGTAGGTATATTTTATCTGTATATTATATAAGTTACACGATTTTGTCATGAAATACTATAAATATATTTAAATATTATTTTAAAGTTATATCCATAAACGTTACGTTGTTACAAACTAATATAAAAACTCCAATAAGAGAGTTCCGCAACTCAACACACAATGCCTCCACAATGCAGCAGAAAATAAGGAACGGAGATTCTCAACAAAAGGTTCCCTCTGCCCATCCTGCTGTGTGTCGAATACAGCATGAAATAAAAAAAGAATAATAACACAATATTCACACAGCCATTTCACTTCTCTAACCAAAAACCTCGTGTTCGTAGATTACGTTGTGAACAACTCTCGTGGGGCGACAAGGTAATTACATAAGGATAAGATGCCTGTAAGTACTTACCCAGCCTCCCGAGCGCTGGTGATCTCAGTCATTTAATGCTGATTGAACTTAACGCCCCATAACTATATTCTATGTCGTAAACCGCTTATAATTAAGTATGTAACATGCAGTATTTTGTTTACAGTGTAATACTTCAAAAAATGTAACATGTGGCTGTAACGTGATAGTTGTGGGTTCGATTCCTACTCGGGAAAATTAATTAATATTTACTAATATTTTCGTTTCTTCACTCTAGTAGTAGTTGAGTTCCGCCACTGAACACGCATCGCTTTCAGAATATGGCGGATAATGAGGAACGGAGTTTCTCAACACTAGGATTCCTCAGCCTACCGTGCCGTGTGCGGGATACAGTGTGGAGCTGATATAACACTCAGTGTTTCCAAATAAGTGAAATAGAAACTTTCTGTTCCTTGGAATAGATGTTGTTAATGAACTAAGTCATCGTAAAAAGAATTAAAATCAATAAAAAGTTTAATTCAATTCAGCTTGAAATGGTATTTCGTAGCGTTTCTCCAAATAAAGCAGCAAGTATTCTTGATGCACTCAAACATAACTAATTGGTTCTGCAAACTCAGCTGAATAAAATCTTCTTAGACGTGCATCTCCGTCGGTGAAATAGTGTTGTTCCTCTTTTTTAAATGTTTAAAATGCATAAAATACTAATTACTTTAAATTCTTAGGTATAGGTTATATTTTTTTCTAATACGAAATGCAAGTTTGAAAAATGCTAATAGTCTTGAAAATGTGGGTTCGATTTGACTCGAGTGGGAGAGTTAATAATGAATGTTTGATATTTTCATTTCTTCGTCTATCGTTATCTAGTGTTGAGGCAAAGCGCAGCGTTACGCTACTAAGCGAGCAATGCCTCCAGAATTCGACGGAAAGTGGTGAATGGAAATGTCTTAATGGGAAAGGAGTGCCTAAACACTGGGTTCTCAGGTTTCCTTTGCCTACTCCGCTATGTGCGGGATACAGCGTGAAGCTGAAAAAGCCAAAACATTATACTATACGTATTTAAAGATTAACGAGTAGGTATCATTGTAATACATTTTATATTTTATACCCACCATAATAAAACAAATAATATCACATTTTCATTCACATAGCCCAAATTTCATGTATTTCAGAGAGAACATCCCTAGCCGTCGACAGTCGGGTCACGTCTCCACGAATCTTGAGGCGATCTCCGCCGGTCGCTCAACACTACAACTATGCTTTGAATATCTAATGACCAGTTCTTGGAGTGAAAGCTATTTGAAACGGAGAGATGTGAAGAAATAGTTATTTGGGAGTGTTTTTATCTGTATGTGGAGAATAAATTTGATATAATCATATCTTAAATATGTGTTTTTTTAATTAACAAATTTGTGCAACTCTATTGATAAAAACTAGTAAACTATAATAACTAATTCTTATTGCATTCATTGCTCACTGTCTCGAATGTGTGTTCCGAATGTAGGTTTAAAAACAAATATGATGTTTAATAATAGTGAGCTGTTTATAACTATAAATATTTTCTTACGTGAATTTGAACACATAACCTACATTTTAAACGTGTTTCAAGGAATTCAACAAAACTTTAAGTAATGTATTACTTTAAGTTAGTGTCTGTTCATACAATATTGATATTGGTTTATAAAATTTTAGTGCCTTTTGCGAAATGGAAGAATAGAAAACTTTCAATAGACGTACTATTCTACTTTTTATTCATATTTTCTTCTATTCAGCTCTTATCAATTATTTTTTATGAAAACAGAATTTATATTTTATTGATTTCTATAATAGTACATCAATCAGTATTACAATAGGATCTAGACTGGATCCCAGGGCCCTACACCTACTTTATTTTAGCTAAGCTGAAATTTTGAAAATTATTAATCTAATATGTAGCTAAAACAGTATGCATACGTACTAACTTGAAAGTAGGGCCCTTTCAGAAGTAGCGCTTACATATCAGACTAATAATCCTCAAAATTTCAGAAAATATGAACACAATGCGCAACTAAGCTGAACAATGAACGTGACGATGTTATCTATTAAAATATCAATCTGTTTTAATAAAATTTATAATTGGGAAACTGATAATGACGATTTTTTTTACTAATTAATTGATGGCAGCTGTGGCGCAGCGGTACAAGCGTGTGACTGTAAACGCGAAAGATCAACTCACAAGTTCGATTTACACTCGAACAAATTAATTATTTAATATATTAATTTCTTCGCTCTGGAAAGTCAATGGCCAGACCAGGCCAGAACTTTATGAAAAATGGGGAAGGGGGTGTCTAAACTTTAGCTTCCTATGTGTACCTTGATCCGTGCGGAATACAACGTGAAGCTTTGACAAAAAGTAGACTATGCCTCCTAAATAATAGAAAAAAAGTAGACTATGCCTGTTAAATAATTAAAAAAAAGTAGACTATGCTTGCTAAATAATTAAAAAAAAGTTGAATATGTTTACTAAATAATGTTAAAGTTAACTACTACTAGTAGTTAATTTTAAAATTATTCTTGCAGATGTTAAGGTAAATATGTTTTCTACTCTCGTTTACTTATTTTTATTTAAATTTTACATTTTTTACATGGCTATGTAATTAGAAAAGTACTCTGATATACCCGATGAAATATTAATATTTAGGTCAAGGGCGTAGTATATACATCAAAATCAAATCAAATCAGCTTCACGCGGGATACAGCGTGCATATTTAAAACAATATGAAAACATATTATTTCACGTAATCTGAAAATGAAGGATTATTTGAAGATTATTTGTTTGATACAATAAATGAATATTCGTCTTAGTACATTATAAGTGAACGTTTTGTTACGTAAACTATTTTCTACGTAATAAATGAAGATAGTGAAATTAATTTGTGGTTCCATGTGATCGATCAAAGGGACGGCAACCTTTGTTCGGGCCGCTGTTAGCGGAGATGAGTCTAACAATGACGTCTGGTGTTTCGTAGGCCTCTTTTGAAATAAAAATATTGGCAGAAATAAGAATTTAATTGGACCCGGTAATTAACTACAAGCTATATTTTAAATGTTACTATATTAATCAAGCTTAATTTTGTAAACGATCTTTGGACCTACAAGCGTTGGTAAGATATGAAAAATATTATTTTTTACGTTCCCAACTTTCCACCAAATAACGATTACATATGTAAAGTTAATGTTTTAACTTCTTATTTTTGTTTACTTTTTTCTCAAAGTTTTTGTCTCTGCTCGAGATGAGTTTCAAGATTTATCCCTGAGATATCGTTCTATAGTATAAGGGCAAATTCAATTAGATTTTTCTCACATTCAAACTGCACGAATATGATTTATCAAGGTTTCATAGACTACCAAAAATATTTTCATAGACTACCAATCGTTGTACGTGACCAAAGTGGTATATTGGCATTAGTGGAAGTCATAAATCAAGAAAATGTGACACTTGCTGTTATATCTCGTATCGTTAAAATTATAAGTATAAGTAGGCGCGTTTATAAACAGACTTTTCTGATCTATATATAGGTAATTTCATATATTCTAATACTCGCAGTACTCACAAACGAATAAATCGATTTTCACTTATCCTTATCTTTTGTTTAAAAGATGACAACCGAGAGTGTTCTTACTAATTAACTTAACTCAGCTTCACGCTGTATGCCTAGCGGGATAGTCAGAGAAAACGAAGCGCCAAGCGTTCACGTAAAATAGTTTTTACTAATGATTTAAAAAATGAAATTCAGTATGTTGAAAATTATCATTTCTTTTTTAGTTTGTTTTCTTCTTAGAACTTTTTGTCTTATATAATTATCATTTATTTTCATATTGTGATTTACATAAATAAATTCCAAACAAATAATGAAACTACACTGATTTTAAAATACCTGCTTCAAAAACAATAAATTTTACAGCCTTCGTGCTTCGTTCATTGCTTTCAAAAGTATATTTGCCACGCCCTATTTTACTTTTAAGCGGATTAAGTATTAAACCGGAGTAAAAATATTTGGCTCAGCATTACTTACTGGCGGTAAATTACTCTTGAATATTTATTGGTCCTTTAAATAAACCGCTTGCGGCGGATCTACCGCTAATTTGTATATCACCGGTTTTCTCGCCATTACCAACTTTCAGAAAATTCACAATTGTTGTTTGTGTTTGTACGAATTTAACACACATTTCCTGATAATAGGAAGGCGTGCGAAACGAAAATGTACGGGCTTTCGGTAAATGTTCTCGCTTTCGTTGTTTAAACCTTGTTTACGTAATGTGCTTTACAAGTATTTAAACTTATGGAACTATTGGTTGGGTATTGGGATTTATGTTTATATTAGTTGTAATGGAGGTACGCACTAACGATAAATGTGGATGTGTCCATCTATATTTATGATGATTTCTAAAATTAAGTTAAATTTCGGCAACCGCAATTGTGTGACTGTAGACGCGACCGGTTGTGTACTCTATTCCCACTTGAAGACACGAAATATTTAATATTTTATCTTATGTCTTCGCTCTGGGCATCTGGTGTCGAGGCAAAATGGGTTATGAGTTCCGCTACTGAACATGCATTTAGAATCCGGTGAAAAATGAGGAATGGAGTGTTTTAACACTAGCGTTTGCGGTTTGCGTTTGCATCACCTTTGCGGTTAAAAAAATCAGACGATTAACGGATGTGGAAACGGCTCGCCTTGTTTACTTTAGCTACTGTCATAGTATTATGTCCTACGGCATTCTACTTTGGGGTAATGCAGCCGGTATTAAATCAATTTTTGTCTTGCAGAAGCGAGCTATTCGCGCAATCTATAACTTAGGCCCTAAAGAATCGTTAAGGCAAAAATTTAAAGAAATAAATATTTTGACAGTTGCATCTCAATACGTTTTTGAAAATGTTATGTATATTAAGAAGAATATTAAAGATTTTGCTAAAATTGGTGATGTACATAATATCAATACTAGAAATAGGAGTAAACTTATTGCACCTGTAACCCGATTACATCAGGTCCGTAATTCTTTTATGGGACAATGTGTACGCTTTTACAATAGGATCCCAGAAAACGTCAGAGAATGTTCTATATCACGATTTAAAAGAGGTGTAAAAATACGTTTGTGTGTTAAAGGTTATTACCAAATTAATGATTATATAAATGATAACACGCCTTGGGAATGAAATGCTCGCTCCAGTCTTTATGAATAAAATTATTTGACTTTGACATTGACTTTAAAAGACACGTCTACAGAGTAATGTGTTACAAATTCACAAAACTCTCTATAGAAAGCCTGCATGATTATAGACATTTATATTTAATAAATCAATATACAAATATATTTTTTTAATACATATATGTATATCTAATTAAAAAAAAAACATGAAGATATCGCGGAACTTGTGTCGTAAAAGAAAAATGCTGTGGAGAGGATTGATTGAAGTATCATAGCACTAGGTTCCTTCTGTCTACTGTGCAATACGCGAGATTAAAAAATAGCAGAATATTTCAATAAAATATATTAATGATATCATTATTGAAATATAGTTACAGGCGTATTATAATGTTCTTTCTCTTTACTTGACCACCTATCCTAAACACAGAGTTCAATAGCCTTTTTTCTATCTTCACGCTGTATAGATCTGGGAAGTTAGAATTAAGAAACGCTATTCGACTTTTGTAGCCCATTTTCCGCGGAATTCTGGAAACATTGCATATAGAGTGGCGAAACTCAATGCCGCATTTTGCGATGCATTTTACCAAATCGAGGACATGTCAATAATAAATAATTAATTTCCTCGAATATGAGCGGAACCCACAACCTATCGCGTTTATAATTGCACATTTGTGCCACTGAACTACGACTGGCTTCAGTAGTCTTAATAGAATTAATTATCTTATTATGCCTAGTTGAGTATTCAACTTAGTAATTGTATATAAACTAGTACGTAAGCCTTCATAAGTAAACATCCAGTAATTAAGTCTTATATGGACGTAATACGTTGCTAGATATGCAATCGTGAGTGAGTAACTCTTAATAAATTTGGACGAAAAAAACTTTATTTTAATCTGTCTTTGTCGGTAAAAAAATTGCTGGGATGGAAGTAATGGACTCCCATCCCAGCAAATTTTGTGGAAGACCTATGGATTCCATTTTCAGGATTCCATACTTCAAAAGAAAAAATTAAACCCTTATAGGATGTGTTTGTTGTACGTCTATCAAGATTATTTATTCCGATATCCTGTAGAGTTTTTTTCCATTATTATCAAATATTTAAGTCTACATATTTTACTCTACTCTAAATATTTTAGCCCCTTGGAGCACAGTAAAAAATCAAGCTTCTAAGTCAACGCAATCAATAGTTACGAGATGTAAGGCATGTATTACCAGTTACACTTGTTAAAACCGTGCTTTCATTTAAAATGGTGATGACAAATATACTTTGTACCTATATACATATATATAGGTACAAATACCGAGAGGAAAGAAATGAAATATTTGTTTAAATTTATTTCTCGGAGTCCGAGCAAAGCATTGCGTTAAGTTCCGCCACTCAACACGCAATGCCTCCAGAATTCAGCGGAAATGCGAAACGGAGTGTCTTAACACTAAGTTCCCTTTGCCTACCTTACTTAGCCATTAGTAAAATTTAATGTCGCGCTATCGAGTAATATAGAAAAATAATTAAATGTATTATTATATCGCTTTTTTAGAATAGCAATGAAATTCTACATGAAGTTTCATGAATACCTTTACGACTTCGGCCTCCTGTCAAGGGTGAAGCGAAAGGGAAGGTTAGATCGATTTGAATGTCTACCGTAATGGCCAGGACGGACGGTGCCGGTCTCAAAGGCAGCTCCAACGTTGAAAGATAAATGCTAATGTTGGAGTCAGACGTCACGAACTCTATAAAGTGTATAGTCAAAGGTACTACAGGTTTTATTGTTTTTATCTTTTTTAATTTTGCGTTGCCTGGGTGAATGGTAATTTTTTATTTTTGTAAGTTGGAACTTTTACGTCATTCATTTTGTTTGCTTAGTACAAATTTAAAACAACCAGATAATAAATTAAATCGAATAAAATTAACTTCACGCTGTATCCCGCACACAGCAGGGTACGCAGAGGGAACCTAGTGTTTTACCAATTAACTTGTATTTTTTACTATCCGCTTCACCCTTTTCTGGAAAGTAGGATAGGCAAAAAGGACATAGAAATATCTAACTTTTAATTATACGTTTTATAATACAAATGTTATATCAAAATTTATTAAAGTTTCACGTAATGTTTTTGTCAAATTTTAAGATGAACAAAGCTGCTAACAAGTAAAATACACAAGTCTAAATATCTACAAAATATAAAAAATTCTAATTTATATTAAAACACGAATATCGTCTCTTCGGTCTAGCAAAGTAAGAGTTATATTTTTATATGAGCCGAGACGATCTTGAAACAGTAAGAGAAATGTTTGTTAATTATTTGTTTGAAAGGTGAAAGTGTCAGACAGCGGTGACATTTTAGAACTTAAGAGACTCAATATAATATCTGAGCATTTAAGCTGTTTCTAGACAGTTGACAATTCTGTATTGAGCAATAATTTAAATATATTAAATTGTGGCTAATTTCTGCTTTTTTGAAGTTTATATCGTTTAATATAGTGTTAGCATACTCGTGTAAAAGAGAGTAGATTTAGGTGGAAAATAACTATAAAAGCAGTGGAATTGTGTCAATCGGGGGCACTCGCTTGTAAGTGACTAGTAGTAATACTTACTTACTAGTAGTAATACTTATAGTGTAATACTTCACACTAGTTTCCTTCCAATAGGGGCCCCTATTGGAAGGAAACTAGTGTGAAGTTTTGTTAGTAGGTGATACATATCACTTATTGCAATTACATAGTATCTCTTTCCAAATAGTTTAGAATCATATAGACGATATGTGTTTTTATCGTGTTTTTTTAAAAACGTTACCCACTTCCGATTTCTTACAATAGTTTATAATTTTTTTTGCGTTGATTTCATATTTTGCTTTAATATGCTATTATTATTATATTTTGTAGAATGAAAACTTTGTGTGATACTTGTAACGAAATGAAGGTCAGGTTAATAAGGAGGTACACGAATGTGGGGGATTTGGTAGCGAATTTTGTCAATTAATCATAGTTTAAGAAAGTGAACAAACACTTAGTGTATCGAACCACAGTAACAGTTTTCAAATGCAAATTTCATAACACGGCGGTATCAGATTTTATCATTTGGCGGTAATAGAGGCGTACCTTGTTATGTTCTTTTTTAATATTTGAATATAGGGAAGGGAATTGTGCTCAAGATGGCATACTAAGATAAGATGACACACTGCCAATATTGATTTAAATATTTGCGCTAAGTGCGATCTTATGACGTTTTAGAGAGTGTCTGTAGATGTCGCTAATACTCAAATTCATTACGACGGAAGGTTAACGCAGATAGGCAAGAAGTTCATGTTTTCGTAATTTTGAATAGCAGAAAATTTTGCTTTCGCTTTTGCTTGGTGGTGAAAATACACGTAAGGTAACGATTTTCTATTTCAAGTAATTTTTTATGTAAAATAGGCTTATTATATGACACAACTAACGCTAAAAGCGCATTCTTACCTATAAACTTTTGTCACAACTGTTACAATTAAATTCACATATCTATTGGGTAAGATGACATACAAAACGTGAGTATAAGATGGCATACTATGTCATTTTACCCTTATGAATAGGATCGATCGATCGACCAATAAAAGACCATGGGTACTAACAAATCTTAATAAATTTTGGAAAGCCATTTTTACAGCCAGAAGAGAAGTGCGTTGTTAATTAAATTTCTCCATTACTATAATCTATCTCTACAAGAAAGTCACGTGTGAACAAAAAAGTCAATGGATCGCCGGTTATGAAGTGTAGTCCATTCAGAGATAAAATAAAGGTAACAGTGAAGCTGAATAAAGAAAAAGAAAATCGCAAATCCCTTAAAAGAGCAGAAGCAAACTAAACATGTTATTTTTGAAAACGTTGACGTGAAGTTTAAGCCACCGCCCAAAAAATACAAAGTTACAGGAGGTCAAAAACAAAAAAAGGAGGTTGTCTCAGTTGATGTGGATCTTGAGAAAAGTAATGACGTGGATAGCGAGGCCACCTCCTCTAAGAAATACATATCCACACGAGGTCGAAAGAAAATAAAGCGTGTAAATTTCTATGACGATGAAGACTTCGACGATCCTTACGCTAATGAAGACGCGAAAGAAAGAGACGAGAAATAATGATGGTATAAGACGACATACGTTTAAAGTCTACGATGACATACTATCATCTTACCCTATGGGTTTGTCGTCTTACACCTGACGAACTAAGTGCGATTTATGTATGTTTTTTAATTGTATGTTGCTTTGATTGTTTTGAAACTAAAATACTTTCATTGATTATGATATATATGATAATATGTGCAAAATGCTGATCTCACATGACTTCATTTATTTCAAATATTTGCCTTGAAACAAAAAGTATGTCATCTTCAGCACAATTCCCCTATACATTTTCACGGAAACACTATATTATTCAAATTTTAATTGCGTCTCCTGCAGTATTTAAAAAAAATGTAGTGTACCAGAAATAACATTACATGTACAAATAAATTCACACATTTGAAATGTTAATTTAAAAAAATAACAATAATTAGTTCAAATAAATAAAATTTCTTCTATATGACTTATCAAAGTGTAATTAAACAGCTTATCTGCTTAATCAGTTGATTCTTTGGCACGTTTCATATGAACGGGTAAGAGTAAATCATCGAAGTGGATACATAAAGCCGTCGAGTGCATTTGGTGCATCACATAAATCGAACATTTTTTTCCACTCAAGTGCCTATTTTATAACATTAGTTATTTTCAGCTTGAGGCCGCCATGACGCGGTGGTATAACGTAAACGCGACTGTAAACGCGAAGGTTATGGGTACGATTTCTATACGGGTGAATGAATATTTTTTTATTTCTTCGCTCTGATAACAAAACAAGGGGACTGCGTTGAGTTCCATTTGTGAAGATTCTTGACAAAAAAAAATGTAGTAATCTGAAACTGATTACTATGGGGATTGCTGCGTGAAGCTAAACAAATCTTAAATTTATATCACTCTTTCAATATCTATGGTATGGTATGTAAGTAATGACACCCTCCAAAGTCAATAATATTAGGTGATATTGCTGTCACGTCATACATGTACCTACATGGAACAATTCTGTAAAACATATTCTTCACGTAACATTTATAAAAAAAGTAGATACTGGCATATACTACATATCATTTCAAACACACGTAAAACACTGATAGGCTGAACTGACTAGACTCTACGAATAAATTAGCACAAAAGTAGTTGTTCGGTTATCGTAGGACGCGCGCCAAATAGCGCCATTAAACTACGTACGAGTATATCTGTAGGGAAATGTGCGATAGTATCGCGGCGTTGCCAAATGATACCCTCGCCGCTGCGAAATAAGTGGAGTGGCGCTATCTACCGCTGTGACGTGGACCTCGGCCTTCAAGTCATAAGTTGCTTCTGTATCTAGTCGTCATCTCTATTAGCACTGTTTAAAACAAAACAGCGCTAACAGGATAGCAGGGTAGGTAGAGGGAACCTATTGTTAAGACAGTCTGTTACTTAACTTTCCGTAAAATTTTCCAGGTATTACGTGTTGAGTGGTGGAGCTCACAAAACGAGAACGAAGAAATCAAAATATTGAATATTGCATTTCCTAGATCGGGATCGGGATGATTGGGAATCGAACCCACAACCTATCGTATTTACAGTCACATACACTTATGCCCTTCGCCACGACTAGCCTCATATCTACTAGTATAACAAATTTCAATTTATTAATTACAGTTTATTGAATAAAATTGTAGAAGTAAAACGAAGCGCTCCACAAACGAGCAGTGGAATTTCCAGGAATACTCACATAATGTTATGTTCAAGTAATCTAAAAATAGAAACGCTACAACATTTTATATTTCCAATTATGAAGATAAAATTTAAATTTGTATAAATGTATAATAGAGATTTATATTTATACATATACATAAAACAGTAAATAAATATCAATAACGCTATTATAACGATGTAAATTTATATCGTTGTTAAACAATTATCCTTTTTTGGAAAAATCATTACAGAAAAATCAACAGCTTTAATTTAAAGTATCGAGTTCAACTACATTAAACTACTTTTATATACAAGATATAAAAATTGTTTAATCAACTTAAATATATTGGTTACAATAAGATGAAAATTATAAACTTCTGTTCTGTTCTTTGTTTATAGCGTTCTGAGCGTGCCAGTTGTGCACTTACACTTCGCAGATTCGCGAACACCCGAAGGAGGTTGTACGGTAATACAAGTAATGCAATGACCAATTGTAAGAATGTTGACTTATCTTATGGCTTACATTTAAAGCTTCTGTAATTAAATGATGTGACTAAAATAATTTACTACAGTATATATATTTTCTTAATATCTGAAATATTTCTGTTAAACAAAATTAGTTTATAAAAGCTTACTTTAAATAAGACCCTTATAAAATCTCCGAGAGAAATTTATAAAACAGCAAAATGGCGCTATAACATAAAAGTACAAAAAATAACTAAGTACTATAGACCTATAAAGTTATAGAGAGCACAAAAGTTATGTATAAAACGACTATTTGCAAATAATTGTTGTTGGAAGTTTATGTAACGTCGACATTTCGAAAGTGAGTCGAGGTTCAAAGTTTGCCATTGTCACCACACCTGGGGATCTTTAGGATCCATTGAAGTGTTTACTTGACAATTCTGAAATATTAAAAGCGCTAAGTTCCCGTGTTACGAACTCCGCGAGCCTTGTTAAGTATTCTTAAGGAACTTCCACTGTTTTGAATAAGTTTTAAGTAAACAGTCTACGTTGTATTGTGAAATTTAATAATTAATTAATTTGTTGCTGTGTAAGTTAAATAGGAATTGTGTGTGTTTTATGATTATAAGGAGAGAGATGTCTAATAAAAATATTATAATAGGTGATGAATACAGTAGGCATATGTTAGTGGATTTCAACCTATAACGGGGCTGATATTTGCATTATGTCTTTTATATTCCATGTTCGTATCATCTCTAAGATATGTTTTAGCTTTACGATATATCCAGGTTATAGCAAGGTAGGCAGAGAAAATATTAGTACGTAGTGTTACGACAGTCCTTTCCCATAAAGACACTTCCGTTTACTACTTTACGCCGAATTCGTGTTGAGTGCATGAGGCATTGCGTGTTCAGTGGTGAAACTCTACGTCTCTCTTTGCCTGGGTACCAGAGCGGAGAAATGAAAATATTATACACATCTGTCTCAAAATTATGATATTAAATAAAAAGTACAAAACATATTTTTTTATAATAATATCAGAAAACTGTTATTTTTGCCCTGAAATATAAATCCAACAAATAAGACAGATACTAAGCTAGTAATTAGACCAATCCCGCATAAACGTACACCACACTCACGCACAACAAAGCGTACAGTACCGACACAATAAGCCGACTTTTTAAATATTCGTCGGTTGAGCAATACAAGCAATACAAGAACAATAAAAAACGCTCACGCTTAACCGACTTCTTTGTACTTCATTGTCACTCGAGCTCACATTGTGCGGACGTATACAGACGTCGAATGCCGACACACGACAATATCGACCTGCAAAGTGCTAAACACTTACACCGTCGTTGATGGTTGCAAGACGAGGAGATCGGGAGAAGAGATCCGAAACGCACTGAACTATGTTAATTGCGTTTAAGTTCTCTCTGAGTGTGTATCAATTATACTTTGCACTTTTATATTTTTATGTACTTAGTAATAATGGAAAACTGTCATTAAATGTTGTCGTCATAATGTTGTCTGGTACATCCTTAAACTCAATGAATTGATGAAATATTTGAAAAAATATTTCTTTTAATAATAACTAGCGACCCGCTCGCGGCTTCGCCCGAATAATTTATTTAATAAGCACACGACATTATGTTCCTGTTTTTATATAGACATTTTTATATATGTTTGCAGAACACTTAAGATTTCTAAAGTGAAAATTGTAAAAACTTTAGTAGTAGTAGTTTTTTTTTTAAGTTGATCGACTTATAAATGAAAGAGTTATATTTATACAGCATATCCTTAATATAACGAACCTTAACATAACGATTTCCTCGATTTACCGAATTTTTCGAAATCCCCTAAAATTACATTACGAATATATTTGTTCAAAACCTTTTTATAACGAATTATCGTGAATTTTATATTTATATAATCAAAAATGTATTTTTCTGTTTAATAGAATAATGTAATATATATTTTTTTATTTAAACAAACAATTCAACAATTTAAATCCGAACTACACATCTGTTCACGTTAGTAATAAATGTAAATCACTTGATTGAATGTGTATTCGCCAAAGTCTCCATTGAAAGCGATAGATGCATGGCGGGCGTAATGTTTTTTGCTTTATATTCGCTTTTTCATTCCATTGTACCATACAACGAGCCTTTTTGATGGATTGTCAGCTATTATCTATATATGTACATTTTTTGTGTTATTGATCACAGGTTTCATTTCTCACATCAGGTACGTTGTCAATTTTTATCTATTTCTATTATTATTAATAGTGACAAAATAATTATTTAACACAGATTTAATAAAATATCTCAACCGCTGCATCCAGGTACCTATTTAACATCAATCTTTACTCGTACACCAATGTATGAGTATAAAGCTTTGTAATAGAAAATATTCCTGCAAATAAATAGATAATCAAGTACAGACTACAATACAGTACAGCTACAGAACAGGGTAGGCAGAGAAAACCTGGCGAATTTTATGTTATACATTCTCTAGTCAAATACTTAGTTTATTAATAGTATTAATTTAGTTGAAAAGTAACAAAGGATTATTTATATATTCTTTCTTCTTTTGTTATCATGTAAAATATTAGAAAAAAAAAGAAAAACATTTGTATTGTAAGTAATTGTAATATTGTTAGAAATCGGAAGCGGGTAACATTTTTAAAGAAACACGTTAAAAACGCACATCGTTTACATGATTCTAAACTATTTTGAAAGAGATACTATGTAATTGCAATAAGTGATATGTATCACCTACTTACAATACTTCACACTAGTTTCCTTCCAATAGGGGCCGTCACTCACCAGCAAGTGGCCCCCGATTGACACAATTCCACTGCTTTTATAGTTATTTTCCACCTAAACCGTGTAAAAGAGGGTAGCTCTTTTACACGAGTACGCTAACAATATAAATTGTGTTTATAATTTAATATAAAACAAATAGCAACAGACTAAAAGTATCCAGCAGTACTTAATATTTCAACATTATACATTATATATTCATATTCACAGTAAATATCTCTCTCATCTCTGCGTATATACTCTTGCCTGAGGCAGTGTGAGGTGGAGCACAACGATTTCTGAAATCGGTTTATTTGAGTGTTTTGTTAGGACTTTTGGGTACAAACGTATAACGAAATTATAAAGGTTCTTTAATTTCAAATATTCGGTCAAAAATTAACCAAATATGGCTTTATTTTTAAAATGTCTTCTATCTATTCATCTTTGGAATAAGTTGGTTCATTAATCTCTCTACAATCTCATAATAATTGCTTTTCGATTTACTAAGATGTAAACTTGTGAAATTAAACGTTTAAAATATCAGTTAACAGCTGAAATTATATATTAGTTTATTTTGACCTAAAATTGTTTTTACGTATTACGAAAAAAGCATTATTTTAAACCAAATGTGAACTTTATAGCGGACTTAGTGAAGCAGGGTATTGAGTAATATCAGTATTAATTATTTCCTAAATCTATTTCAGGAGACTCACAGAAGGGCAAATATTTTGATTTTTTTTTCCAGCTTCACGCCGTATTGCGCATGTTGTAGAGTATATAGGGAGAGCCTGAAGTTCTACCCCTACTCCTTTCCGTAGAGAAAGGAGTTCACTTAATGGGAACGGAGTGACTTAACACTAAATTCCCAGGCCCCTTCTGCATAGCCTGCTATGAGCGGGATACAGCGTGAAGTTAAAAAATAAATAAAATAAAAGTAAATAAATTATATCATTGTAATTTATAACCGAAATCAAGAATACATACATTGATGTAACATACATTGAACATTCTGTTACGGTCGCTTTTGTACACCGCAACATAGAATCAATTGCTCAGTGATTTTTGTATACATCCCGGCGTTATTCACTTTTGTAAGTAAAACATAGGAACCTTTGCTTACCTACAGCTTAGATTTAATATTCCGCGCACTTTGTGACAGGCGCGCCTCATGTTTTATTTGTTCAGCCGAATATTTAAGTACGTGTAGAAAGCTCGCTGTAACGCTTTATTAAACACAGATTTTCAATTAACATAAAAGGAAAGTTTGTTCATATGTTTTTACGAATTTACAGACGACTTACTATAATATTTCATTTCAATGGAAGTGAAGTCTTTCACTGGAATTTAATCCAGGGGAAGAAAGCAGAACGGACCCTGGTATGTGGGAAAAATGTTAAACTGAAAAAAAGTATTAGATTGCAATGGCAACGCCAGATATTTTTTATTCATTATAAATATAGCAGTTCTTACTGGAAACGTAGAATAGGCTACATAAAGTAGAAAAGTGGGAGAATATGTCACTAAACGTTTTTTTGTAAACTCCAGTAGATGAATGAAAAAAAAAACATAAAGAAAATAAAATATTAAAATGTACTCACATTTATTTAGTTTATCTTTTTTGGTTGGTATTATTTAGATTTGCAAGGGTATCCCGCATGTAAGAGGGAAGGCAGAAGGAACTCAGTATTAAGACCATCCGTTCCGCGTTTTCCGAAAAATTGTAAATGACGGAGCTCAAAGTCGGAATGTGCACACCAGGTTCCCTCTGCTATATGTAGTAGGATACTATTGTCCGGGAAAAAGCGTGTAGAGTTTTAAAAAAAGTTACACTACGTACTTCACTTAACATCAAATGTTAGCATTCGAAAATGTTCAACCGAAGTGGCGTAATTATTAATGCAGAATGCTAATTTTCTAGTTTGATATTTGATACAATAGGAACAGTGACACTATCAGGAACTGCTTTCACAGCGCTGTTTTCGATGAGTTTCGCTAATTAGATTAGTTTGTACAACCTCCGTGGGCTTTCCTACTGCTTTGCTACTTGGTATAATTATATTATTTAAAACTAGCGACCCGCTCGCGGCTTCGCCCACTTAAACCACAGAATTATTTAATTAACACACTGAATTATGTTCGTGTTTTGATATACCTATAATATATGCTTGCAACGCAATGAAGATTTTTAGTGAGAAAGTTATTAAAACTTTAGGTCACATTTTCGTACCTCCCATAAGAATCTTCAATTGAATGTTTGAAATAAAAACCCAACTTATCGATACTTACAATAAAATCCTAACTCATCGGTGTCTGTACATGAAAGATATTACATTTAACGATGTAATAGCATTGGTAAGTTGGTCTGTTTGTCTTTTGTTTTATTTTAATCAGCTTCACGCTGTATCCCGCACACAGCAGGTTAGGCAGAGAAAACCTAGTATTAAGACACTCCGTTCCCCACTTTCTGCCGAATTCCGGAGGCATTGCGTGTTGAGTGGCAGAACTCAACGCCGCGCTTGTCCTCGACACCAGAGCGAAGAAATGGAAATATAAATTTAAATAAATATTTCATTTCCTCAAGTGGGAATCGAACCCTCAACCAGTTTACAATTACACTTTGTGCCCCTGTGCGACGAAATAATCGTAATTTAATTATGTCAGATTTCTATTAACCGATTTCTTAAATGAGGAGCACATCAATTCGACTGTATTTTTTATCCTTGTTACCTCAGAACTTTTGACTGTGGGAACCGATTTTGATGATTCTTTTTTTATTTGGAAGCTAGTGCGTCCTGTGTAGTCCTATTTTAATTTAGGTTATTTCCGACAATGGTATCTATGAGAAAATCATATAAATCTCAAATTTACATTATATATGTGCGCGACAAACGGACGAATATCTAAATATCAACTCAACCGATTTTAATGATTCTTTTTTTATTAGAAAGGGTACTCATAAAGGGTAGTTTGGTGAAAGTTTGGTTAAGTTCAGAGTAATTTTTTTTATTAAAAAATATAATTATGTTATTTTTTCTGGTAAAATTTCTTTATACTCCATGATAAAAACTATTGTATAATTTGCATTAGATTTTGAACTATTACCATGCTAAAAATAATTTAATTTTATACAGTAGCTATCGGTATTTTAAGTAATTTACATTTTTCAGTTTTTATTTTTTTTAAAGAAAACTATCATGAAATTCGGAATGAAACCCAAAAAAAATGTACCTTGGGACCCTAGGCTAATACCATCCACAAAATCATCAATTTTTGTCTGGTAGTTTTTGCGTGATTGACGAACAAACAATCCGACAGACACACAGACAGAGGGACAGACAGACAGACAGACGAGAATTCTGCTAAGTGGTTTGCCGATCTGATTTTTATTTTTTTTATATCTTTCATGTACAGAATTGACTTTTCTATCCTTTTATTATATATAGAGATTATTGCTAATATTTTAAATTATGAATTAGGTATGTAAAGTTTTTAGTGACGTATTTTGATTTCATTATTATAAAACTATTAATGTATGAAAAAAAAAATATTTTGTATAATGAGTAATAATTGTACACACGGATTATTTTTTTACAGCTTCATATCATGTGCATGTCACCCAGCAGCCTGACGGAGGGCAAAGGTCTAGTGTTAAGACACTCCGCTAACCACTTTCAGCTGAATTCTGGAGGAACTCAACATCACGTTTTGCCTCGACATCAGAGCAAAGAAATAAAAATCCTAAATATTTGGTTTCCTCAAGTGGGAATTGAACTCACAACCTGACGCGTTTACAGTCACACTCTTGTGCCCCTGCGCCACGACTGGCCCATTACATTGACTAACATTACATTGACCACTTTTGTCGTCAGATTTGCTCACGTCTTCGGCTTCGATGACAATATAATATTTTCCTAGCAAGAATAAACCTAATATCCTTATTTTCCCGGAAAGGGATAACGACGATGCCAAATCAAGATAACGAGAACACTAACTTTGTGGACTTTTTCTACTATTTTTGAGATGTATCTAACTCTGGTAACAAAACAAAGCGGGGTGTTGAGTTCCGCCACTGAACCCCTAATACCTCTAGAATTCAGCGGAAAGAGCGGAAGTGTTTAATTGGGATCGGGTTGTCATAACACTAGGTACCCAGGGTTCTCCTCTCTACATGTGGGATACAGCGTGAAACTAAAAACTTTTTTGATTACTATTTATGTACGCCCAATAATCTATTTAAATAAAAGAATAAGGGTCAGAAATAGCTTTAACTTAGAAAGCTTTAACGTTTCAGTAAAATTTTAATACATAGTTAAGTAAGTACCAATACAGAAATAACACAAAAACAAATTTAATATTAAATCCTAAACGAAAAAAGCTCAACTCCGAATATTGAAATTGAAATTCGAGCAAAGTACAGGAAAATTAAATTTTAAATAAGACAAGGGTTAATCATACTGTCGTGGAGTTCACCAAGTTATTGGGTGTTTGGAAAGTCGGTGGAGGTGTCAAACGTCGGATGTGACCACAACGCCACAGTCGAGTTTAGGGAGAAGTTAGCGGTGACACCTGGGAATTTGTGCCAACCTGCTAGATCTGATAATTTTAATATACAAGGATGCTAATTTTGCTTAATATTTATACGAGTATATCGCAGAGATCTCTTCTTCTTGGTCTCTTGGAAAAGCTGTAAGTATTTGTACTTTCGGGATCGAGTTGTAACTCGAAACGAATTGCTTGAAAAGTGGAAGACGAAACATGGAGATAAAAAATATTATTTAGTATTATTATATTTTTTTGTTTTTTTTTTAATTTAATAATATAATGTTAGCATAGAGCATTTATCATAGGCATTTAGCACTTTTTAAGAATTTGTTGAATTTTGTTACACAAACTTTGTAACAAAATTCAACAAATTCTTAAACTTTTCTTAAACTTTGTGAACATTTTTTTTTAAATAAACCAAAATACAGAATAGATACTTTTTTACTATTACATCTCTGATATGAGATAAGTAAAATTTCTTTAAATAAGTGAATGTTTTCAAATTTTATAAATACCTATCACCCTTTTTTAGTTTGTTTTGATGACAACAGCAGCAATGTATGGCTTTAACATGGATTTTTTAATTTATTATGATTTTTGAATATGTTATTATTGTATTCTTTTTAGACATTTAAACCTAAATTATGATTTGATATCAAGTAATAGAAGGTGTCGGGTCTAAAACCCGACCCAAGTGACACTGACCGTTGTACCTTGACGTAGGTAAGTTAAGGATTAAGTTGTAATAGCTCATCAAATAATCGTGACTTACTTTTGAATGTAGTAAATATTATACAACACAGATTTTACTTTCCCTCTGTTATTCCAAATTATATATTTTTTTATTTATACTCATACACGATACTTTTGCTACTTTGCTTGGGAAAGAAAATAAACATAAGTAAGAAAAATCCGAAGCTCAAATTTGCGCAGATAACTTCAAGGCGGCCGTGACTCGTTATCCAAATATAGTACCTACGTTACAGAAGAGGCAGAACTATCAGAAATATCATTTCGTGTCGTGTAGTTTTTACAACTAAATTAAAATCTAAAAACAGCAAATTTTTATGTTAAGTTACAGTAAATGAAATACGTTTTAAATAAAATTCTTTAACTGCATTAGTCGTCTGTATTTGAAGTTATATATATCTACAACCCTCCTTGCTGAAAATGTATAAACTCCAAATAAACGTACATGATTAATCCGCTTAAATACTTTCATTTAAAATATATACAAATCACGAATACCAAAGAATTTATTATACTTTAAATACTATGCTTATAATGTTGTGACTACATATAAGCACACTTCAGTATTCCATCAGAATATCTAGTTTACGATTCACTCTATGCACACATCAATGTAAAAAATGGTTGTTTGGTTATCACTGAACTCGGGCTAAATAGCGATACGAAAATGTCGATACTTCGGAGGATGTCGAAAGATGGTATCGCGGCCAAATTATACCCTGCCTCACAATAACTCGAACTGAGGCCTCTATCTATTTGTTACCACATTGTAGTCTATGTTTATTAATAAATTGAGATATTTTGTGTTTGTTTCGAAAGTAAATATGTATTAAGAGTGTTCATTTATTGGTAAGGCAAAAGCCTCGCGTTAGTTTCTCCATTGCTTCGTATGTATGTATAATTTTCTATATCTATATAATAAATATAAGTTTTTGGACAATCATGACGCTTAAACAATATACCATACATAAATACTTAAAAGTAATGGCTGAAAATCTTCTGTTTAATAATAACATGGATGTATAGTTATTAACACCAAAAAAAAACCATTTTATCATCAAAGTTTGTTTCATATGTGCCATTTTTTAATATTAAATTAATCCTATATTGCTTTGTCTCGGAACTAGTTAGGTACTATATTTGATGTAAAGTTATAATCTATTAAAAACAAGATCCCTCACGTATATTGAAAACCAACGTTCGAAGTTCTTAAGCTCACGTTATGTAGTGCGGCAAAGCTAATGAAAATATTACGGAAGAAAATGTATCAGGTTGTAAGAGCTATATTAAAAGAGGTGAAATATTAGCTGCACATTGCATCTCTAAGGAGATTTACTTCGAGAAATAAATTATTTAAGATAGCGTGGTTGGTGAAATATAAAATTATAATATAATATAATTAAGAATGAATAGTCTGGTGATAAAAAAATGTAGAGCAAAAAAAAACTATCTATACGAATTTTTAAGTTTGTAAACGGTCGTGTGTTTAATTCCCACTTGGAGGAAAAAAATATTTTTGTTTTCTCGCTCTGGTCAGATACAAAGCGCGCGGCATTGAGAACCTGCATGAACGGAGTGTCTTAACATTAGGTTCCCTCTACCTACTCTGTCATATGTTAGATACAGCGTGAAGCCCAAAAATAAATAACTAAAATTTTTATGTTAACAATTAGCTTTCTGTACATCGAAATATAGAAACGAATCAGCTTCACACTGTATCCGGCACACAGCAGGGTAGGCAGGGTAGGAACCTAGTTAAGACACTCCGTTCCCCACTTTCAGCCGAATTTTGGAGGCATTGCGTGTTGAGTGGCGGAACTCAAAGCCGCTCTTTGCCTCTACACCAGAGCTAAGAAACAGAAATATAAATTTAAATAAATATTTCATTACCTCGAGTGGGGATCGAACCCTCACCCGTTACAGTCACACCCTTGTGCCCCTGGGCCATGATGGCTTCAAATATAGCATATATAGAAAAGAATAAAACAAAATATCGACTGTATATCCGTATCAAAATCAAGTAGATTTATTTCACTTCCTGGCAGTTGTACGTGGAATGACTCAGCAAACTGATAAGCATCAGCGAAGTAAGGCCATGACTCGACGACCAAATGAGTCTGAACTATATATATAAATACTTTGATGTGATACGTGGTTCATTTAACGGTAGTCTCACTTTCCGTTGGCAAGGTAATGTTTACAAGACTATAATAAATCAAGCAGGAGAGCCTCCCACTATAGATGCTTATTTGCGACAATTGCTGTTGATATGGAATTTTATAATTCATAATATAACTTTTTATAAAGATTCTAGTTTCGATCTAAATTGGAAATTGGGGAAGAGAGTGTCTGGACACTATGTTTTTATCACTTAGCTCTTGTTCCTAAGTGAATCCTACAATGACTTACTATATCTTATAAATAACTTACTTGTTTTACAACATTATTGTATTGTTCATAAACTGACACTCTATAAGATCAGAACGAGATTTTTATGTTAAACTACTGAAAACAAAAATGTCATACAAAACGTAAAACATCGCATCCGATGAGGTTAATATTTATAATGCCTTTTGTCATCTATGAAGTTAGTTCTTTATATAAAATCCATAACTAAAGGTCAGTCGTGGAGACAGGTTGTGGGTTCGATTCCCTCACGAGGAAATGAGATTACTAAATTACTATATTCATTTCCTCTCTCTGGTACCAAGGCACAAGCGTGGCGTAGAGTTTTGACAATCAACACACAATATGCCACCAGCATTCGTTCCCTCTGCTATCTGCGGGATACAGCGTGAAGATGAAAAAAGATAACAAAATATTTAACTCGTCTGAGTACTTTTTATGATGCTTAAACCATTAAAATATACCATTATATAGTGATAGAATCGCAACCACAACAGTATCACGTCGGCAAGCTCGCTTACCCATAATAACATTTTATTGCAACAGACTTCGCTCCTTTGAATGTCAAATAAAATTGGATTATTGCAGATCCGTTACGATTGAGGCCTCTTGTCTACCGCTCAATAAAATTTAGAAGCGCTCCAACAAAACTTAGTCTTAATTCGAAATTGAACCAAGCGTCTTTACGGACCGAATGGAATATTGCTGTTTCAAGTAGTTAAACTCTGCAGACGGAGATAAAGAGAGCGGTTTTAATAAATTAATATGATACCATTTTCATCTAAAACTACCATTGTAGCATTCACTTGAGAAATTTTGCAATTCTCAGCTGTTTTTTCTGAAATTTTGGTGCGTTTTATGTATTAAATATTTATTTTTTATAATGATGAGGGTAAAATGAGGCCAGTGATGGCGCAGTGACACGAGGTGTGACTGTAAAACCGACTGGTTGTGGGTTCGATCCCCACTCGAGGAGATGAAATATTTACTCAAATTTATATTTCTATTTTTCCGCTCTGGTGTCGAGGTTAACCGCGGCGTTGAGTTCTGCCACTCAACACGCAATGCCTCCAGAATTCGGCAGAAAGTGGGGAACGGAGTGTCATAACACTAGGTTCCCTCTACCTATCCTGCTGTGTGCGGGATACAGCGTGAAGCTGATAAAAAAAATCTATATGTTGTTACGAAAACAGATATTTTTTTAGAGATAGGCGCTAAATAGTATTTTTAAGTGCACTCACGCTGTATTCTGCAATTAACAGTGTAGGCAGAGGGAACCTGGTAACTAGAGCGAGGAAATGAAAATGTTAAATATTTCTTTCCCCCAAGTGGGAATTAATCCTGTAACCATCGCGTTTACAATAGCACCCTTAGGCCCCTACCTCGATTACAAATATATTTTCTTTCATATTGAATTCTTGTTTTACATTAACTTGTTGTTCAATTGACATATGAATGTATATGATATCTTTATAACATGAGCTACCAAAAGGGAATTAACAAAATCAGTTCATGATTATTTGAATAGTCAACGCACATAAAAAAAATAGTTATATTAATAGCACCTAGCTCAAAGTCTTCGACTTCAGAGTCGACTTTATACTGACTTTAGAGTCTAAGACAAAAACTGTTGTATTACACTTATGAGTATAACTTCATAATTTCCTTATCACGGAAGTAATAGTGTGTTAAGAACCTAAATGACACCCGCAGTACTTGACAAGCGAAATCGTTTAAAAGTTCGTGCAACTATGTATGTAGGTCATACGGCACTTTTAAAGATCCGGGCGGAAATCCGTTCCTTCCGTAAATCGACAGATACGAACAAATTTAGGATACTAAGAATCATTATGAGGTACCTTTGGTTCCCTTTTGTAAGTGACAAATAAATTTCGTTTTTTTTTTGAAGAAATTGCGTACTTCATCAATCAGAATCAGAGGCTTAAAACTGTAGTGTGGGTATATTATATATTGTATAGTGCGTATGCATTAATAAATAGTCTGGCTCCCAACTTCGTGTTTCATTGACGTTCCACTGGCGACGAGGATTGGATTTACGCGTATTTACTGAGTTAAATAGTACTAAAAGTGTTTAAATATGGCTATCGGAAAGTTAGAACCATTTGACATTAGTTCCAAACAGTGGCTAGCATACATTAGACGTGTTAAACAGTATATTTTATTAAATGAAATTAAAAAAGAACTGTGCGTGCCATTACTCTTATGTGCGACTTGTGTTCACCATCACACCCGGAGTCGAAAACGTTCGAGGAATTGAATAAGCTAGTGTCCGAACATTTAGAACCGCAACGCTCAGAGATCGCGGAGCGACACGTGTTTCGTCTGCGTAGGCAAAATGGCGGCGAACCACTCACCGAGTATTTGTAAAGTTTAAAACATCTGGCTGCAACGTGTAATTTCGGAGGAAATTTGGAAGAAAATTTACGCGATCAGTTCGTATCAGGTTTAGCGAACGAGGCGATGAGGTCGCGGATTTTTGCCGAAAGAAACATTAAATAGAAAGAGCTGGCTCTGGCGCTGGAGGCAGCCGAGCGACACGCGGAGGTGAGTGCGGCCACGGCGGTCGGCGCGGCTTCGAGCGAGCTGGTTGCGGGCGGCGGCGGCGCGGTGGCGGGCGAAGGCCTGCATCAGGCAGAAGTGCGGGGCGCGAGACCGAGGGGCGGCGCGGGCGGCGGGCGCGGCGCCGCCGTGGCTGGCGGCGGCGGCTCGCAGCGTTGCTGGCGCTGCGGGAAGCCCTATCGGGCGGATCGGTGCCGGTTTGCGAACTATAATTGTGACCAATGTGGTGTGCGGGGCCACTTGAAAGTTATGTGCAAAGAGGTGCGCTCGAATCGACGAGATGAGTCGAGGCATAAATATATTAGTGATGATGAGTGCGAGGACTTTTATAATGTGCAGGTGGACGGATCAGGTGATGTACCCTATGGACTTTCAAGTTGATACAGGTAGTAGAATATCTACAATAAGCGAAGATTGTTATAGACAGTACTTTAAGGGAAATAATCTTACCGCCGATCGGCTAAATATACGTAGTTACGTAGGTTCAAAGATCGAGTCGAAGGGTTTTATGTTTGTAAATCTTAACCTTAATGGTGTGTCTGGCGTGTGTGTGGGGGAGAGGAGTACTCGAAAATTGATTTAAAAAATAGTTACCAACAAATGCTTTTATCAAAAGACTCCCAACCGTATACTGCCATTACGACACATATAGGTACGTTTGTATATCGTCGCACTCCATTTGGTTTGTCATGTATACCTGAAAAATTTCAAAAAATAATGGAAGAGAATCTTCGGGGTATACCTAAAACGGTGGTCTTTTTAGATGACGTGTGCGTAACTGGAATTAACCGACGCGATCACTTAAATAATTTGCGGTTAGTACTCGAACGATTGCGTAGTATGGGTTTTACGGTTAAACTTGAGAAATGTAGTATTTTACAATCTAGTGTTAAATATGTTGGGTTCATTATTGATAAAATCGGTTTACGGCCGGATCCTAAGAAGCTCCAGGCTATTCGCGACGTTCCAAAGCCTATCAATATTACTCAATTAAAAAGTTTTTTAGGCATGTTAAACTATTACGGGAAATTTATACCTAATTTAAGTATTCTATTGCAACCATTGCACGAATTATTAAAGAAAGAATCGGTGTGGCATTGGAGTGTATCGTGTCAAGAGGCGTTCTCGGCAGCAAAAAATATACTCACGAGTAACAAAGTGTTAGCTCATTACGAGGAAGGGCGGCCATTGGTACGGTAGGAGCGGTGCTCGCTCACGTATACTCGGACGGTAGCGAGCGACCAGATCGGCGGAGAGAAACTATAGTCAGTTGGACAAAGAAGCACTCGCTATATTTTTTGGTGTTACTAAACACCATCAATATTTGTTTGGGCGGTCATTTATATTACGTACGGATCACCAACCTTTAAGTTTTATATTTGGTAAGAAGGGCGGAATCCCACAAACAGCAGCTAGCCGGTTGCAACGGTGGGCTGCTCGATTATCGGGTTATAATTTTTCAGTACAGTTTGTTTGATCGACCGCGAATGCTCCCGCGGACGCGTTGTCGCATCTACCATTACCGAGCGAGCGACGTCACACGGAGACCTTCCAGTACGTAAACCTAGTGAGAGACACTATACCGGTTAATTTTACTGAAATAAGGGCCGAAACTGATAAAGATAAATTATTAAGTGAAGTAAAAGGTTATATTTTGTTCGGATGGCCCTCGACGGCGAGATGTGAGGAGGAGAAGCCGTATTTTGCGCGTAAGCATGAAATAGTACTTGAATTAGGGTGTTTATTGTATAAATATAGACTAGTAGTACCTCCATCTTTACGAGCTCAGGTTTTAAAAGAAATTCATGAAGGTCATTTAGGCATGAATAAAATGAAAAATTTGGCTCGAAATTATGTGTATTGGCCAGACCTCGACCGGGAAATTGAGAACTTAAGTCGATCCTGTGAGGCATGCGGGGCAGTGCGTGACGCACCTCCCTGTGCTGTTATGGATCCGTGGGAGTTCCCTTTGAAACCCTGGCAGCGTATTCATGCGGATTTTGCCGAACATGGTGGGAAAAAATATATGATCCTCGTGGATGCACATTCGAAATGGATTGAAGTAATAACAATGACCAGGACGGACGCGGAATCTACGATAGAAGTGTTAAGATCCACATTTTCACGATTTGGGTTACCTACTCAGCTTGTAACGGATAACGGTCCGCCTTTTTTGTCTATTGAATTTAAAAAATATGGTGAACAAAATTGTATTCGACATATAACTTCAGCACCGTACAGACCACAAGGTAATGGAGCAGCGGAGGACGCTGTTAAAATAATTAAAAAAGTAATAAAGAGGGCGATTCACGAAGGCAAAAATATATCGAAAGCGTTATCGACTTTTTTATTTCAATATCGTAACGTGGAGCACGCGACGACGGGTGTCGCTCCCGCGGTTGCATTGTTAGGACATCGGTTGCGCGGGCGCCTGGACGCCATTAGGCCCGACGTGGCCAGTGTAGTGCACGCCGCTCAGCGCCGACAGGTACGGAACAAGGGTGGTTCGGACCGGGACATGGAGGTAGGCGAGCCAGTTCTCGTTCGTGGATATTTTGATAAGACACCTAAATGGGTAGAAGGGAATATTACGCATAAAACGGGTCCGGTATCATATAAAGTAAGAGTGAGTAACGATTTACAATGGCGGAGACACCAAGTTTAGATTATTCCACTGAAGCAAAAAAAACATAGGTTGTCTTTATTTAAACCAAATTTAAACGCGGAACAAAAAGAGACAAATAATGAGGAAGAAGCTCTATTTGAAGATGCCGTGGGGGAGGAATCGGGTTCAGATGGGGAAAAAGACACGATTCGTAATAGAACCCGCTCCCCGAGTCTTCCACCACCGGACGCTTCCGCGCGAGCTCTGCGAGCGTATAATAAAAATAAAAATTTAAATTAATTTATTGATAAGTAATAATTATATATTGTCTTCTGTAGGCTATTTGTAAAGTATTAAAAGATTTAGAGGTTACATGATTTATAAAATATTAATAAGTATTAGGTTAAAATATTATTACATTTTCACTGTTAAAGTATCAGTTTATATTTGTATTTATTATATGTTAGTGTTAAATTAGAGGAGGAAAGATGTAGTGTGGGTATATTATATATTGTATAGTGGGTATGCATTAATAAATAGTCTGGCTCCCAACTTCGTGTTTCATTGACGTTCCAAAAACTAGTGGCCGCCCGTCACTTAGAATGCATAAAAATTTAGTTTTTTTGATAATTGTTAAAATATCAAGAAATTCCCTCTTAGAACATAGCTCCTCTATACTACTTCATGCTGTATTTCAGCGATCTACGCCGCGTTATTTTAGCAAATTCTATTAAATTGTGCGTTCTCACTCAGTAAATAAACAGTTTTATATAAATCGATTATAATTAATTATGAAGAGCGATAGGTCGCCATGGCGCAGGGGCACAAATGCTTAACTGTAAGCGCAACGACTGCGCGTTCTCGGCGTTCGATTTCCACTCGGGGGAATCAATTAAATTAGCTTCACGCTGTTTCACACAGCAGAGTAGGCAGAGGGAACTTAGTGTTAACACACTCCGTTCCCCACGTTTCACGCAGTTCTGGAGGCGTTGCGTGTTGACTGGCGGAACTCAACGCCGTGCTTTGCCTCTACACCAGAGAGAAGTAATGAAAATATAAATGTAAACAAATATTTCCTTTCCTCAAGTGGGGATCGAACCCACAATCAGTCGGTTTTACAGTCACACTTTGTGTCACTGCGCCACGACTGGCGTGAATTACTTTATTTTTTTTTACAATAATATTTTAATTTTTCTCCCTGGTATCAAGGCAAGACAATGATAAACGGCGTTAATTTCCGCCACTCAACACGCTATGCCTCAAAAATTCGGCGAAAACTTAGGAACGGGGAGTTAAAGATTTTTTTTCCTTCCTACTTTATTATATACTGGATACAGCATGAAGCTGAAAAAAAAATATTTGTTTGAAATACTTGAAAATCTATAAATACAGATAGATATACAAAAAGAACATTGTAGATACCCGTAAAAGATTACACAGACAAGCTATCTAATGACACGGTAGGGTTATGTAATTTTTATGTGAGTGCAACGTGCAGTAGGGACCCTTCCGTAGCACGTGCCTCGTCAGCCGCCTGATTAGGATCTCGGCGCGTCATGACGTGACGTGACTTGTACATCGTTTTACTGTTCTGTTACTTTGTAGTCTTTGTTGATTGTTTTTTAGTCTTGTAATTTTTTAGACCTCATGGTGTGTCCCGCATGCAGTAGGGTAGGCAGAGAGAACCTAGTAAGGCATTCCGTTTCTTACTTTCTGTCGTTTTCTGGAAGCATTGCGATTTGAATGGCAGAACTCAACGCCGCGCTTTCCCTTCTTACCAGAGCAGGAAACTAAAATATTCAATATTTCATTCCGCACAACCGGTCGCGTTTACAGCCGCCGTTTATGCCTTGGCTCAATGCATTTTATATTACTGGCTTTGCTTTTGTTATTTAATATTATTTTATTAGTATATTTATATAGGTAGCCATCTACAACTTTTCCCATATTTCTTAATAAACAACCATATAATGCTAAGAAAGGAAAAGAAGGAACTTTCAAACATGTTACATGCTTATAGAAGATTCAATGATTTTAAAAAATATGCTGTAAACAAAACGAACGAATTGTTCACCTGTTTTCGCTAAAGCTTATATATAATCCAACGTTGAGAGACAACCTGAAAGCTTACATCACATTGTCAGTACTCACGACGTCTAATGTAAACACTCGCTCCAAACCATTATGAATAATATTAAATAATTAACACTTGAGACCTTCGTGGCGCAGTGGCACAAGCATGTAACTGTAAAAACGAAAATTGTGAGTGCGACTTCGATTTCCATTCGAGGAAATGAATTATTATTTATTAATATTTTCATTTCTTCGAGTTTGAGTTTGAGTTCTACCACTTAACATTCAATGTGTGTGAGTGTTTTAACACTGGGTTAGTTTTTGTACCCTGTTATTTTGCGTACCCTGTTTTTTGTTAACCTAACCTAACCTAACCAATTTTTCACCAAATTATCCTTGAAGTGTATCCTTTTCAATAAAAAAATAATGTCAAAATCGGACAGTGGAATATTGAGTTATTTGTTAATTTGTCGCGCACATACTTAATGCAAATGTAATATTTACGTGATTTTCTCATGGATATCATTATCAGATATGAATGAAATTAAAAAAATGGGACCACACGAGAAGCACTAGCTTTCAAGTAAAAAATAAATCATTAAAATCGGTTCACCATGTAAAAAGTTCTGAGAGTTCGAATTGATAACCTCCTCCTTTTTGAAATCGGTTAACAATCGATCTCGAGCTCGAAGTTTATGGGGTGCGTTCATCTCTTGTTACGTTAAATATTTGCAATTATTAAAAAAATGTCAAAAAAAAATGTCTTAAAGTGTCAGTCGTGAGGCACGAACGTGTCATTGTAAACGCGACAGATTATAGATTCGTTTCAGACTCGAGGAAACGAATGCCTTCAGAATCCGGACTGTCTTACCACTAGCCTCCCTCTACCTAGCCTGCTACATGCGGGATACAGCGTGAATTTAAAAAAGTACATTAAACTTACTCAGCCCGTAATAAGCGTGCGTAAGTCAAACAAATTGCAATTTAAATTAAACGAATTGTGATGATAGAACGTTAATTAAAAAGAAATTGCTGTGAAGGTATACAATATACAGTACTGTTGATATCTCATTATCTCCGTATTGTTGCCTGCTGGGGTGAGAGTTACACCGAATATTTTTGCGAAGTAGATGAAAAAAGAAGCAAATAAGGGCAATTAGAGAGCCGAGCTTTTTTAATAATTTTTAGTAATCAAATTTTGTTCACGCTTTAAAAATGTTGAAATATTAGACGACCGACTGTGTTTATACCTGACTATGCCACGACTGAGGCCAGTTGTTGCAAGGGCACAAAGGGTTGTGAGTTCATTTTCCACTCGAGGAAATGAAATGTTTATTTAAATTTATATTCTTCGCTCTGGTGTCGAGGCAAAGCGCGGCGTTGAGTTCTGCCACTCAACACGCAATGCCTCTAGAATTCGAAGAAAAATTGAGAATGGAGTGTCTTAAAACTAGGTTACCTGTGCCTACTCTGTTGTGTGCGGGATACAGCGTGATGTGGATTTTGACTGTGTGCAGGTGCAGAAAATGAGAAGATCAGACGGTGGATAATATTTTTTTGTTATCCTTTTGCAATAATCGTATTTTCTGCTTGCTTTTTAATTAAGATAATTATCATAAAAATTATGTATGTAACACTCATTGGTTCAAGCATTGTGCTGTTTTAAAAGGGTAATGGATTTTTTAAAACTAAATTCGAGGTTTAGCTTTTTTAGAAAGTATACCTTCTACAAGTATAAGGAAAATTAGTAATACGATACTCTTAATGTACGTATTTCTGTATACGAGTAACCGATAATAAATCAATATGTGTTCTCGTATTCCCAGAAAATAATTCATAATTCATTATTAAACTACTGGTATTAGTTAGGACTTGGAGAGGTACTTGTACCAATTACTGGTAACTAGCCGGAAACTTGACTCGTTTGTTGTAATACAGCTATACTTGTTATAATAATGGTAAATTAGGTTAACGTTAGCCTTAACATATAATTTTCTTATTTAATTATTTATTTATTTTATATGTATTTTCTACAAAGTGGCGTAAAATTGATGGCGTGGTTGTGGTTGGTGTATGTATATTTATATATTTTAAAATATTTTCACCTCCTATTTCTGATCATTTAACAAAGTTTGTGATTGGATTTTACTAAACTATAAGTACTCCTACGTTATATATTTAACTGCACTGAGCTACGCTTTAATACAGCTTATGAATTACTTATAGGAATTTTGTCGTTGATTTCTCAATACCAGATGCATGATAATGCATCACCATTTACGCTTACGGTTAGGATTTTACAGTCTAAATAATAATTAATAGCGTTTTGTATAGTGCATTACCAAAATTTATTTATTTTTTTAATAATTGTTTGGTTAAAATTTACTTAATTCTTCTACTTTCCTTAAATTATTTTCAGCACACAAAAACACTTTATACTGAACGCAGAACATAGGATTTTCAGTATCTAGCTATTCCAGAAATTCCTGCTATTCAAACACGTTTTAATTAAAGTGCAACTTCTATAACGAAATAAACTTTACAGGTGTGGTTGTTAAAGCGACGCATTCTAGCTTATTCAGGTTTACTTATCATTTGCCGAGTATCTAAGTAGAACACTAATACGGGCATTGTTTACTAAATGTTAGCCGGCGCGTGCTGTGTGTGCTATTTGATACGTAAATGTTTGCTGTCTTCGGACGAGAGGGTGTAATGTCTTATGAGGGTTTGCCGTCACGAGAGAGGTCAGTGGGAGAGGTTTTTTTTTTATTTTTATAATTGTATTGAAAAATAAATAAGATTTTTTTAGCTTTATTGATAATGGTCATTATGGAATAAGCCAAGTCTGACATGAACTTAGCCGTTTTCGTTTGGTTATATATTATGTTTACTAGAACAATTAAAATATTGTTATTAATTAATTAATAATGAAAAACACAAATAAACGAGTTGCTTAGAGCTTTCTATCTATACTAATGCAAAAATTACTAAAGCTAAAATACACTGAGAGAAGAAGTCTTGTATTTTTTTTAAATATGTAAAAGTTATTTAAATTACATTTAGTTGGAACATACTTATAAGAAAATTAGTAAAATTGAATGAACGAGAAGTAGTTTTAAGAAGAATACGAACATTTAGCGAAGATTGTCGCCATAGATTGTGTGGGCAAGTTCCCATTTTTCATCGTTCGTTTCTGTGAACTTCTTTATAATAAATTTTAAAATATTTCTGCTTCTAAAATTGCAACCATTGGAAGTAATACGATTTGTCTACTAGCAACAACGTACTATGAACATTAGTTGCATTTCCAATATTTGTAGTCGAGGGTGTTTCGATGTCTTGTTTGACGTTAACTCGATACAGATGTATGTTCTGGGACGTATGTGTGGACGTTGAAGATGTTTAGTTTATTTAGAGTGAATGTTGCCCGCGCGTGGAATCACTATGAAGAGACTAACGCAAAATATTTTGTAATTTAATATTTAGCTAAATTAAACTTTTATATTTATGTACTTTTTGGATTAAGTGTTATTTAATTTGATTAAAACCAGTACACGTTTATATTAAATTAAGAACTATGTCGATTTCATATATTGTGGAGCCGTGGTTGTAGGTTAGATTCCCACTTGGATAAATAAAACATTTTATATGTTCCATTCGTCGCTCTGGTAACAAGGCAATGCGCGGCGTTGAGTTCCGCCTCTTAAATCATAAAAAAAATAATAATAATAGTCGCCTCATAAAGAAATATTTATTCAATGCGTGTATATTTTCTCGAAGATCGGTGATTAAGATTTTTGTTAATACAAGCCTATAATATAATCTTTAAAAAATCTCAAAAGTGAAAAAGAAATACATTCAATCAATAATATTAGATTTTTAAAACGGTAAGTTTTACAAATACAAAAAAATTATATGAAATTATTTTTATGTTATTTCACTAAAGACTTTGATTGATGTTCACGCAACGTTTGTTTTATGGTAGACTAAATTGGAATAAGCTGTTAATATAAACATGGCAGGAATATTGTTTTAATGAATGGATTTTATTTTATATTTTTTGAGATTTGATTATAGTATTTATTAATAATTCTATTAACATTTGGCTTTTCTTCTTTTTCAGATTTTAAAAAGGTTAAGAGTAGATTCAAATAGTTCAGTATAAGTCAATAGCTATTAGAAAATTGATTTAATTTTAGTATTGAGTATTTTTTTTTAAGTGTGCCTTACCTAAATACTTTTAAATGCTGTGAATTTTATGTATCTTTATTTAAGTCTTATTTTTAAATAATAAACTCTTTATATAACAAAAAATTTAGATGTTGTAAATGATATACACTTGTACGATCTAATATATTGATTTATATGACAAAACCGTAATAACCGAAAGTGCAGTCCTATGTAAATATGGTCTAGGACGCAAGGTATCTAATAGTTGAGTGTTTTCATGATATTTGATGTTTATTTGCGGCAGAAGGTCGGTCCTGTGTATCGGTGCGACCAGACGACCGTGCCCGGCCGACGACGGGCGGTCGGCCCACAAAGCACGGCAAGATAATGGATATTGCTTTTCTTGTGAGTTTCAAAGCTGCCTACTTTAGAATCTCTCATAATCCGCTTACAGCTAGCGCAAGTACGTTATTGTGCTTCGAAACATTTCCTTGCTGGAAGTGAATTCTGTCTGATTCTTTTTATTTTTATTTATTTTTCACTGGCTTTGTTTACTCAATATAAAATAGTTTTATTATTTTTGTTGTAAGTGTTACTTAACTTTATTAGTATTGTGAATGTGAAATAGTTGCGAGTCTCAAAAGTTCTTTGACAGTTTTATGTCTTTAAGCTCCCAAGCTTAAAGGCATAAAACTGTAAATATTTAAATCAATACATTTTTCTTCCATTCTCTCACGATTATTTGTTAAGAAATAATCTTACTAAAAATATTATTTTTTATTTATAAATCTTAAGTGCCTTCATAATAAAGCTTTAATAGCGCGAATCACTTTAATAGCGCTAAGTGCATATCTATTAGCTTTTGAAGGTTATACACTTGATGAGGTCGTAATACACTTTTAAATCTATTTCTGTTATATTTTTTTTACAAGCTAAGCGATATCGAACCTACAACCTGTCTTGTAAAACCTGTATAACAATGAAAATTAATTTCAAAATATTTTCATATAAAAGTCGTATAGATACACAAAAAAAACATTTAATTGATATTTTAAAATGTCGTTTATTTAGTTTCAGTGCCAGAGAATGCAACAGATGTCACTCACTTCGGTAACGTTTGACAAAAACGCTTTGGTTTCATAATGAAATTTACATTTGTTTTTCATACCTATAAGCTTTGAATAAAACAACTTGTATTTTGTGTTAGTATATATTATAGTTTTTTTAGCTTCTCGCTATAACAGAAGAAATTCAAGATAAAAATATAAAATTTTCTCAAGTGGGAATCGAACCCACGACCTGTCGAGTCACACTCTGTGCCTCAACGCCACTGACCTCATAGAGGCCTCAAAAAAGGGAAAAAACAACAGTTTATAAACAACATTAAAAACACACACCTTTTTCACCACGTCCATATATATAAATGTTCGAATCTATCAACTCAAAACGATCAGCTCGATGATTCACCAATTTTTTTTTGAAACAGGTTAAATAATAAAAATATATGTAAAAATAAATATTTTTATTAAGCTTTACGCTTTATCTCGCATTTCGTATGTAAGAAGACTAGTATTATTTTTATATGTCGCCCTAGTTTCTTCCAGTATTATCATTCTATACATGTACGGCTGGGATTTCGATTTTTTTAACACACATGTCATAGAGGTGTTCCGGATTCTTTTATTTTTTGCTTTATAAAATGTAGTAATCATATTTTGTTTTATTTCAATATTTATTTTATTTTTATATGTCATACGTTTAGAACCAGACTATTATTCGCTGGTTCATCGTCATTTGTTAATTCCTCTTTTGTTGGAAAGAAAAAAACTATTTTATAAAATATAAATTATATATTCAAGTAACATTTACCTTCAGTAGGTAACCGGCTAAATAAAATGACTGGGCAACAATAAGATTATGTCCAATATATAAAATTTATTTCTATCTACACATAATATAATCAAAAAACCTAAGTGAGTTGCAATACAAGTTGTACATAAATTAACACAGTAAATTAACTTCCATTTACACAAAATCTGACAATATTCCGTTTTCGCATTTTTTGTGTAATCAAAAATAAAATATTGTTAAGATACTTCGTTTACCACCTAATTTTTACTTAGAAATACTGAATATATTTATTTAAACAGTTTGTTTTAAAGGCCAGTCGTGGCGCAGGGGCACAAGCGTATGACTGTAAACGGGACACTGGGGGAAATAAACTATTTAATATTTTTATTTCTTCGCTCTGATTTCGACGCAAAGTGTGGTTTTGAATTCCGCCACTCAACATGCAATGCCTACAAAATTATGAATGATGTATTAAAAATTGCATTTTATCTTTCTCAATCGAGTAAAAACAAAAAAATATATATAACCATTTCCACGCCAGATATTCGAACCCGCAACAATCATTTATACAATCAACCAATCAACTACACCATATTGAATATTTAAAAAGCTATATCCCGCACACAGCAGGGTAAGCAGAGGGAACATAGTGATAAAACACACTTGTATTGAATACTTAGTTATATAAAAACGAAATATCTTCCATTCAAAACAATACAGCCAGGAAGCCGCACATTCTTAGAATAGGAGATGGCCGCTGTTCAACCCGCATAGCATTCCAATACTGATGCTGGATACCAGTTAGTATCGCCGATGAAACCGTTTAATGATAATTGCTCTATACAAGCAGGGCTCATACTGCAGTGGTATTATGTTGTAACTCTGATTAAGCTGGCTTCGCTTTGGAGTACGATTTAGGGGAGTCCGCAGTACATGATTATTGCTTATTGCTGTTAAGTCTTAAATTTCAATAATTTACTAGTTAGGTGCCAGCAGATGGAACTTAGGAACCAAGTGTTATGACAATCCATTCCCGTTCCGTTCTGTTTCATTGTGGAGAATAAATATAGAAAAAGTGATTCGTTATCCAATTCTTATTATTTACCGGTGAAATAATTTTGCAACTTAACTATCCAATTGGATCCAATGGGCTCCAATTAGAGAATTCGACGGAAAGTGTGGAACGGAAGTGTCCTAATGGGAACATCTTAACACTGGGGTATAGCGAACCTATCGTTCCCTCAACCTACCCTGTTATGTGCGGAATACAAAGTGAAGCTAAACAGATTGAATAAAAAAACCTGAATTTACAATGATATTTTTTTTATAAGAATTAACTTTTTTAAGGCATATTAATACTGGCATATAGTTCCGTTTATATGCCAGTAACAAAAGAATATTATAGAGGGGAGGGTAAGAAATTTTATTAAATCGGGGTTGTTATCCAAATTTATATAATACATTAATTTTTTATACTCACTTTCATAGTCAATAATGTATTTAAAAGATTTTTTTAATATCATCCCCGATCCTCCCTATTCAATCGGGGGATGAAATACTTAATATTTTCATTTCATTACTCTGGTAATGAATAAGGCGCGGTGTCGTCTCCGTCACTCAACACCTACCATTCTACTTATTTAGAAAACGTATAAAAAAACGCATGGCTAAGTGGTCAGAGCGCCTGGTCGGTTTCCAGGAGGCGCGGGTTCGAGTCCCGCTGCGTTCAAATTTTTATACGTTTTCTAAATAAGTATTTTTCTTTCCTAAGTGTGGAATAACACT
>DWMY01000073.1:0-55305 GCA_018249775.1 Heliconius hecalesia formosus
TTAGTTTCCTTATCCTGTTTGCAACATGATCAATTTGTAGATGCCAGGATAGTTTCTGGTCTATAATAATACCTAAATATTTAGTAGACGGTACCTTATTAATGGTAAGGCAATTGCAATTTAAATTCTCTTCATCACCACAAAGATGTAATTTAACATTAAAATCATTTGCTGGTTGGGTACGATTACTAATACTGAAACATACAAAATTTGTTTTAGTAATATTTAGGGTTAAAAGATTTCCATTTAACCATAAAGCTAATTTTGCTAAGCCTTGTTCAGCAGTAAGTTGAACGTCAGGCCAAGTTTGACATACTACATGAAACTTTACACTAATATCATTGCTAAGCTTTTATCAATGATTCGTACTTACTTTCTATATAGAACCGTCTATGACGGTTAACGCAGAGTAATAAAGTCCACCAGAGGGAAGCTACGACGCTCTACGGCGTTGTGACGTATGTATACGTGATACATATGTGACTGGAGGTCATTTAGAACTAGTGACATTTAAAGATATTGAGATATATATTAATACTGTCGTGGCACAATTAGTGTATTGGTGTGACGGTAGTGTCGATTCGAAATCACGTGGTGCAAAATATATATTTATATAAATTTTTCACCACGTGATTTCGAATAAACAATGATTTTATTTTTTTGTCTGTTAGTCTGTGCGTTTGTCCTTGCTAATCTCAGAATTGTGGTTATTTTTTTTGGTAAACTTCCCCTAATATTTAGTGTTTGTTTTATTTCAATCGATAAAAACAAAAAAATATACCGCTTAAAAAAAAAAATTTCGACAACATTATTATAAATAACTGTTTTATTGAATTGGCAAAAATTTTACTTTTGAACATAGGTATAGAAATTATTTTTAAAATGATATTATTGTTAGAAAACGAAAGTAAAGTACTCACCATGAGTAGTAAATTAATAATTATCTAGTTCAAGCGGGCGAAGCCGCAAGCATTTGCCTGCTAGCAGACAGTGTCTGAAATGAGTGAAAAATAACGGGACAGAAATAATTACCGGGAGGTACATTTTGTAAAGCAGGTCCACGATCTTGTAGCACCTCCTTATATAAATATAAAATGTTATACTTATTGACTTTTAAAAACTGAATAAAAATGTTACGTGGTACGATTCGAAATACCATTTTATAGCATCTAGAATGTAATATTTAATCAAAACATTAATTAATAAAATCTATAAAGCTAAAATCAATAACAAACATTTGCGGGATCGTATTACGAAATATAAATGTGAATAGAAATTATTATGAATTTCTAAAGAAACCTCGTTACTAAGCGGAACGAGGCAGTTTATTTAATAGGGGTCGTTTTGCGGTTAATTAATATAGGTCGATCGGTTTTTAATTAAAACGTTGAAAACTCAAACAGCTGGCGATGCGTGAACATAGCTGTAGGCTAGTTGTATAATGTATTCTTGTTTTTATGTTGTTTTGTTTGTTGAGTTGGTTTTCATATGAGTTTTGAAGTTTTATTCAAAAAGTATACAATATGAATTCCTTTTTCAATATTTGCAGTAATTAATAACATTCGCGGTCGACGCGGTCATCAGATGTCGTTTTGTAATTGTGTATTTTTGTTCAAGGATATATGTTTTTATATATATATGATACATCGTTAAACTATCACTTAGCAGAGTAGGAAGTGGAAACCTGGTGTTGAACGCTCCGTTCCCGTTGAGGTGACGGCGCTCAGCGCCGCTATGTAATCATTTTATATTCAAGTTTCTTTTCTACCTAAATTTTCGACCCATCGCATCCATGAGCTCTGTAATCGAAGTTATTATTAGATACATTTCAACTATTATATTAATGTTACACCAAACACGTTAACTTATTTAAAACTCAATATACACTGTACTCCTTAAATTTTAGAAAATTGACAAAATCCATCAATTTCAAAAGCAAATAGCTGTTATAATGTAGTTAGCTAGTGATATCAACGACGATATACTTCGTCCCTGCACTCGCGCGTAACTTAGTTACGTTGTGTTGTCGCGGTGATTGGGGCCGCAACGCCTTCCAATGGGATTAGCAGCCAGATGAATCTCAAACTAAGCGGGCGGCTGCAATCTACGGGACGTATTGAGTACTTGTACTTTGTTACTTTAAAGTGGTATTTACTCACTTTGGACAAAATTTCAAAGTTATCACTTTGTTGGCTAAAAAGTTTAAATTGATTAAGTGTAGGCAAAGATTTGACAAGACATTTTTATGTTATGTTATTAGAAATGCTGATAAAGAATATTAATAATGAGATTAAAGCACAATAAGTTGCAGGTTCGATTCCTACTCAATAAAGTGAGATATTTAATATATTAATTCCTTCCCTTTGGTAAGCGGCAAAGCGCGACGTTAAGTTGTCTTAATGAGGACGTAGTGTATTAACACTAGGTTCTCAGGATCCTTCTGCCTACCCTGATATGTGCGGGATACAGCGTGAACTTAAAAATAAATGTACGAGATAAGCATATCTATTTTTACTAGAAATTACTAGCATAACTTTACAAAACAACGAAATTAGACAAAACAAACTAAAAGAGACACCGCATGTAAATTTAATTATTTTACCGAATATTACTTCTACTGAAAACCATTACTCAACGACATATAGAACTGTGTTCACATCTGACTTACAGCGCGCGCTGTTACAAAGCAATTGGAAATTGAAATCCATAGCGGCAATCAAACGAATTGACAGTATTTTATATGTAAATATTTAATATTTCATCAAGCTATTTTTAAATAAACAATGTCTTCGTGATTCGAATATGAAAAGGTAGTCGGAAGTTAATTTGTATATACAAAGTGTTACTGAGCTCTCATTGTTTTATAATATTCCCTTTTGTAATTAATTAATAAGTAAAGACAGCGCTATAATTATCTTTTGTTTTAATTTGTATACAATTTTGGGGATTGGGAAATTATCTTTTTCTGTTTGTAATATTCATCTATAAGCTATTGTAATTATTTACTGTTTAACAATTTCAAATCCAGATGGTTTTCTGTTGGTTTGTCTAAACTGATTTAAGTATGTCTTTAATTTGTAACGAAATGACTAGAAATTTCTTGCTATTTTTAGTTCTATGATTTTTTACTAATAATACTGTCTGTCTGTCTGTCTGTCTGTAAAAACAACAGGTATTTTTCAAGTGGGTTCATAAAGATACTATACAATCAACTTTACACCTCTCCTACCTTAAGGTTGAAAAATCACAAACTTTTAACGTCAAATGCAAAGATTTTTTTTAAGCTATAAAAAAATCCACTTTATGAAATATCGCGCCAGTCTACCGAATCAATTTGTACGCTAATACGATTTCAAATAATCATTGATATTTCAATTTAAGGATTATAGAATATTTATTAATATAATTTCGAATAATAAATTGCTGCCATAAAAGGTCAAATGGATTTAACTTACAGAACGTTTACTGCGTCAAATAAATTAGGAATATTATCGATGTTAAATATGTCGGTGTTTGCATACAAATAGCTTACAATGGCACTTTGACGCTGTATAATATGTTGTCATGTTACAAATGACTAGCGTTATTTTAAATTATATATTAACGTTAGTGTCGCATTGAATTTAGTTGAAAGTTTTGTTTTTAGGGTTCTTTGACTAAAAAGATGAACACAGAAACACTTACAGGATTACTTTTTTATCCGTCTGTCCAGACCATTTATCTCGAGATAGCGTAGAGGTATCAAAATGAAATTAATTTGAAATCAAATTAAATTAAATCAGCTTCACACTGAACCCCGCACGCAGCAGTTTAAGCACACGTACAGGAACGTAGTCTCGAGACACTCCGTTTTCCACTTTCTGCCGGATTCTGAAATCAATTCGTGTTGAATGGCAGAACTACCAGAGCAAACAAATGAAAATATAAATTTAAGTAAACATTTTATTTCCCCGAGTGGGGATCGAACCCACAACCGTGACTGGTTTTACAGTCACACTTTGTGGCCCTGCTCCACTTTGGCCTCAAAATTAATATGAAATGTTCAAATTTACGATCCATTAGAGAATGAAAAAAATCGAGCTTCTAAGTCAATGAAACGAAACGGGCAATAATATCGATCGTTGCTGCATTATTGTACCTACAGTTATGAAATTTGGCACGAAGTGAGATCTTACAATAAACAAAGTAAAAAATCCGAAAACTGAAAATAATTAGCATTTCGTAAAAAAAATACAAATTTATATTTGTGAACTATTTGATCTACAGTCCTGAAACTGTTACTGATGCCAGAATTCGGCGGAAAGTAGGAAGCGGAGTGAGCGTGCGGGAGTGCTACCGCGTGAAGTAATTAGGATATTCATATATAATTAAAAAAAAGCAATAATAAACTCGTCCTATTTAATATATTCGAACAATATGACGAGTGAATTGAGATTTATTCTTCTCACGTCCAATTTCAATGATCGATGATTAATTTTATACTATTAGTATACGAGTGTAAAATAGTAGGTACTCAATAATTTTTCAAATTCACGCTTTATCCGGCATGTAGCAGGTAATTAATTGTAAGTAAAAGTTGAGGCCGACTGGTCTCAATTTTTTTCTATTACTTTTAATTATATAGATATCACATATAGATGTGACATCTATATATTTAAAAGTAATAGAAAAAACGTGGCGCAGCGGCACAAAGTGTGACTGTAAGACCGACTGGTTGTGGGTTCGATCCCCACTCGAGGAGATGAAATATTTGCTTAAATTTATATTACCATTTCCTCGCTCTGGTGTCGAGGCTAAGCGCGGCGTTGAGTTCTGCCACTCAACACGCAATGCCTCCAGAACTCGGCAGAAAGTAGGGAACGGAGTGTCTTAACAATAGGTTCCCTCTGCACACCGTGCTGTGTGCGGGAGACAGCGTGAAGCTGATTTATGTCTTACAATATTTTACTACAATATATAAAATAACAGAATTAATATTTATGATTATTATTATAACAAAACAGTTTGTTAGAAAATATTTTTCATTTACTCGTATACTAAATTGTTCTATAAGCATATAACAAGTTCATTCCGTGGTTTATGTCTTGTACTCTGAAGATGTTATCCTGGTTATGAGCCGCCACATTTCTTATTACCTTGTATCTCACTGTCACGTCGTAAAATATGTTTTACTTCATACTATTCTATATACTTTGTTGAGATATAAATGTAAAGATCCAATTCATATTTGTCGTTAAAATGTAATGATTTTCTCTCAAGTTTTCGCCGAATTCTGGAGGCCTCGACAATCAACTCTTCGCCTCGACAACAGAGATTTTTTCGAGTGGGAATCGAACCCAATACCTGTCGTGTTTACAGTCACACGCTTGTGCTCCTGTGCCAATACTGGCCTTTTATCTTAAATGTTTTTGATCGTTCCAGTATTAGTAGATATTGATGTATTAGTGCTATTTAAGTCGTTTTTAGGATGGCAAAAATCATAACTGCATCAATACAGAGTTAATAAAAATTAATATGCTTAAAAATATAAACATTTATGCAGTTGAGAATTGAACTTTTCAACTATCATCGAGTTCACAATCAAATCATTTTCAATTTTTCCAAATTCTCGTATACGCTAAATTGTTTTACACAATTTAAAAGGCTTTGTTCTTGTTTAAAGATATTGTAAATTATATTAGTGCTCAATTTGAAATACTTATGTAAATGTATATATTGAACTTATTTAGAAAATTATCATCAAGAGCAAGTAGCCCCTAGAACAGAATTCACATTCTTCAACTTTGAAAAATCAAACCGAACCAGTCAAAGGTGATCTAATACAAAAAACCATGCCCTACCTCATATTTTATGACCGTTCAGCTTCACGTACCCTATCTTCTCGCGTGACTGAACAAATTTTTGAAAGCTTATACTTTAATTTACATATTCGGCAAATTACATATCGTGCGTTACATATAATTTACTCGCGAGCGCAAAGCTCTTCTTTCATCTGACGGGATCAACCCGCGCCTACTCAGGGGCACTCGACCGCGATGTTAAGCGTTCCCCATTTTTCTGTAGTTGGAGGAAAATTGACATGAAGGAAATACGGGTATTTCCTTCATGTCTTTAACTCGGAGACAACGAGATTATCCGCGGGGAAATAAAACGAGGACATGAGCATCGTCAATCTCCGGCCTTGTTATCCTGATGTGGAGCTAATAAAATATATATTTATTGAATAGTGTCTATTCAATATCGTGTTGATGTCATTTGATATGTGATATAGTTTCTGGGGTTTTATAATTTAGTAATGTCAAATGATTTTTTTAACATAATTTAGTGTAAATATTTTTTAGGCGACGAGAAGAAAATTTATGACAAAATTGAAAATGGAAAAATTGAAAAGTGAAAAATTTTAATGTACTTCATAGAAAAAAAAAACATTATAAATTTATATTTGTACTTGGCTTCAACCGCAAACTCGAATTTTATTGCGTTTCCCGTTGCCTATTCCTGAAATTGGTATGGAAGAATCTGTAGGAGTCCGACTTGCACTTAACCGGTTTTTGATATATTGTATATTTTTTTTTTGTATGAAGAAATTCGTTTGTAACATAAAGTTATTAAAATTTGTTAGGAAACTTAGATAGAATCGAATCGTCTGTCTTAAATAATAATTATCGCGATAAATGTGACAATAAAAGACATTTATATCCATTTAGGCTAATTGAGGTTGAAACGATAATTTGAACATGAGCAGTGTAATTTATCTCAATAACGCCAATTTAATAGAAGTAGAGAAGCAATAAAAGCAATTAAAGAGGCATAAGTAAACGTTGGCCCACGAAGCGAACAGTTTGGCAAGAGGGTATACCACTCTGGTTATACTACGCCGCAACAGCGATCAACCGAAAGGAGAGTGCAATAGTAGTCTTCTTCGACGTAGCACGCGTATTCAACCGCGTCTGGCACCCGAGCCTACTTCATTAAGTGCTCAAAGCCGGCACCCCCCTGCACGTCACGCATGTTTTTGCCTCCCTGCCTCAGTGACAGGACATTTTACGTGAGAGTTGAGAGTTCGGGGTCTAGCAGCGACTCGATCGCTGCCATTGTTCCCCAGGGCAGCATTTTGTCACCTGCTCTCTACGCACTATACACTGATGACATCTCAACGCCCTAGCGAGTATCACTCAACGAGAAATCCTGCAGGTGGTCCAGAACCTCATCCTCCGTCGAGTGACGCAGGCGCCATACTACGTGAGAAACACCACGCATCATCGTAACATAAAAATAGAAAGCCTGGAGGTACGCCAATGTATCGGGTCACCTGCACCTAAGGAGCAGCACTCCGTGGCATACCCGGCCGTCCGAGGTCAGACGTGAGACTATTTCCGAGGGACTTTCTATCCTCCTCCAAATCCGACTCATGAGCCTTGCAATGAACCTTGGTCGTTTAAGATGGGCCTCCCTCAGGAAACCGAGGGTCTCTCCAGACTGAGTTGACCGCCTAGATGGCATTTGATAATCCTTCCAATTCCATACTGTGTCAGCGCCCAGATGTCGTTCAGAGCTATTACGGAGATGGACGTGAGAATGCTTCGATTCTGCGCCTGGCTCTATAGCAAAGTTAATTTAGAAGCTATTGCACGTATTTTGGAGTTATCCAATAATTATAATGTATTTCAACGCCACATAGTTGGTTACATCTTTCGTTTAAGTATTTTTGGGTAAGAGAATAGTAAGTGTGCTGTTGTTTATAATTTCTTTCGTTAAAGTTTTCTGTTGTTTGTGTCATTTGTTGAAGTGTGTTTTTTTAAACAATTGGAACATCTTTATTGGAACTACGAAAATGCGGGTTGCATTAAGGTTTAAATAATTTTCACTTTAGTAATCTTAAGTGTTTTCCAAACATAGGTACATTACATGAATAATTCAGTAGTTAAAGAGGGCGAAGCCGCAAGCGGGTCGCTAGTTCTGTATAAATTTTTAAGGCCCCCGCGGCGCAGGGCCTCAAAGTTTTGCCTGTAACGTGACGTTATGGGTTCGATTCCCATTTGGAGGATTGAATTGTAATTTAATCATATTTTTATTTCGCACGTCAGTCACATATCATACGCAGTATCTTAACACTAAGTTACCTCTACCCACCCTGCTATAGGCGGGATACAGCGTGCATCTGGTTTTAATTTTGTGTGAACCGATTAAAATAAAACTAATACTAAATATTTAAGGGAAATTAGCCAAATTACAAATGTGCACTTAAATCGGTTAAGACATTTCTGAGATCATCGTGAACGTACAGATAAACAGACAAACTGACCAAGTTCTATTACATTGTTAATTGTCCGTAATAACAATTTTTCTAATACATCTTCCATGTACTGACACCGGTGAGTTAGAATTTTATTGTATCTATAAAGCTATAACTATAACTTAGGTCCTAAATTAAGGCAAAAGTTTAAAGAAATCAATATATTGACAGTTGCATCTCACTTATGGGAGGTACGAAAATGCGACCTAAGGTTTTAATTATTTTCACATTAGAAATCTTAAGTGCGTTGCAAACATACATTATAGGTATATTAAAACACAAACATAATGTTAGTGTATTTAGTAATTAATTCTGTGGTTTAAGCGGGCGAAGCCGCGAGCGGGTCGCTAGTTCTTCTATAAAACAAAACGACATGTTTTTTATTTCTATTTAAAAATCTTACAATATCTGAACGTTGTGTATTTAATATTATTTATTAACTAAAAATTGTTTAACAGATTAGCACTGCATATATTTCCCACCTATTTATTACACCCGGTAAGTTAAGCAAAGAGCAAAAATACCGCATTATAATGAAGGCGTTCGCGTTTTTTGTTTATACATTTAGAAAAGGCCATTTGGCGTTAATCCAACAATTTACTGTAAACCAAAGTGTGCATACATATAGTATGTAGGTCGCTGCGAATTTTCTGACTCATTGAAAATGTTAAATGTTGCGCGGATTTCATCAACGTTGTAATTCGCTTTTTTGTTCATTTCATATTATGTTGTTTTAAAGATTGAGTATTTACTATAGACGACATAAATTCAATTATAAAAATTGTGTAATTTACCTCCTTTTCAGGGTTCCGTATTTATTTTTGTTGTCCGTCTATTTAACGACACAGACTATTTGTCTCGAGATTGCGTGGAGGTATAAATGGAAATTAATATCAAGTATTCAAGTCTTTTGCGCTTAGGAACACAGAAAAATCAAGCTTCTAAATCAATGCACTCAAAATGCACCAGCATTTATGTATGCACAAATTCGCCGCGTAGTCTAAACCTACTGAGTACTTTCCATGGAACTACAGTTATAAAATTTAGCGCGACTTACAGTAAAAATAACAGAAAAAATCCGAAAACTTAAAATTGATAGTTCATAGATTTTTTTTTTATTTAATTCTAAACTTCTATTTGTAGTTATTTCCATACTAAAGATGTCCAGAAAGCTTAAGTTTGTCAACTTCCCGTGAACCTAAAATTCCGAAATATAACAATACGTGTAGTAGTAGCCTCGGTGGCCGAGTGCGACTCGCACTTAACAAGATTTTATATCAAGCACTCATTTGTGTGTTCTCCATACGAATAAATAACATAGAAGATCTTAAAATATTGTGTTTAATTTGAATTTTATAATTAAATAATGTCGTCAAAGCGTTTCCCTAATTTCATTAAAATAAGAGAAGTCTCAATCGTTACGGATCAGTAATAATCTTATTAAATGTCAAGTTTTAGCAATCCGAGTTCTTCTGTCTGTGACATTAAAAATTTCTTCGAAGTTGACGAGTATGCAATGAAGTTCTGAGATGAAAGAGAATTTGCATATTTAGGGTTCCCTTTGTACAAAACAATAATAGTAACGTCCATCAAATTTATTGTTTACCGAAATTTTTTAGAGCTTTAATTAATTTATTTAATTTATTTCTGTAAAAGTCATATTTATAGGTTGTTGCACATATTTATCGATTGTTCTATAATTGTTAGTATTTTTAATATTTTTGTCTCATTATTTTATAAATTTTTGTTATGTTAATAAAGTACAATAAATATATTTGTTACTTGTTAATTCAAATATGTGTTTAATAATTTGATAATTTTTAGTGGTTTTGACTTTGCTCGTTGTTTTGATACGTCCAAAAGGAATACCCTAACGCTATTTTAATATTATCTTTCTTCTAAATTTAACATCATTTTATAGTATAAATTAAAGTTTAAAAATGAAGATTTACAATGATATAGTTATCTTAAAGAAATATTTTTTTAAATATTTTTCTAAATTCACGCAGAATTTACGATAAATTAGAATACTTAATCAAATCAATAATAAAAATATTTCTGTATTTATATTTTTTTCTTTTACTTCTTATTAACAGTTTAATATAACATTGCCGATGTTGACATATCTTGGTCAGTCTGACCCTCGAAGTTATACAAACTAATATAATTAGCAAACAACGCAGAGGACTCTCTGCTAAGAGCATCGTTGGCAAGTTAAATTTAGCTATATATAGATTTTCCCGCACATAGAAGGTTAGGCAGAGCGAACCTGAAATTCTATTGTTAAGACACTCCGTTCCCATTAAGAGCTTCCGTTCCTCACTTTCCATCGAATTCTGAGGGCATTGCATATTGAGTGGCGGAACTCAACGCCGCGCTTTGCCTCGTTACATAGCGAGGAGATGAACATTTTAAATATTTCATTTCTTAAAGTGGGAATCAAACCCACAACCTGTCGCGCTTGAGTCGCTGCACCACGACAGGCCTCGCCTTAGCATAATTTATACTAGTATGTTATCAAGATAGTGACTGATATTATACCACCTCGTAATTACAGCTTTTGACTGTAAACGTTACAGTTTGATTTCTATTGAAATGAATATTTTTTTTTCCATTTCTTTCTGGTAGGAATATTTTAGGTATTAACAGTTCGTCGTAGCGCAGTGGGAAAGTGTGTGAGAGTAAACCGAACAATTGTGGACTTCACTCCCACTAATGAGAATGAATTCTTTTAATTTCCTCGATCTGGTAAGAAGACGTTGAGATCTACGACTTAACACGCTCTGTCTAAAAAATTGGGCTAGTAGGAAATAGAGTGCCTTAATACTAGGTTCCCTATCCTATTCTGCCTATTCCATGCTATGCGGGAAAAAGCGTTTTCGTCTAAAAATAAAAAAATAAAAATATATAAGCCTCGTTATATAATAAATGATCACTTGAAATATTAAAGAATGTCGCGACAGCACTCCCGTCACATTATTTAGTGACGTGCGACACTGAATGTAATTACAAGAATTTTGATATGAAATAAAAAAAGGTTGGATTTTTTTGTAAAAAATATAGAGACACATTTCACTTTGGAAATAACTGAAATATGTATAATATTATAAACAAGGTATGTCTCAAAGAAAGGCAGGCGTGAGTAAAAACGTCAAAGTACGAAAAACAACGTAAAAATTGAAAAAGACCTCGACCGTCAACAAGACAATGTCAACGATGTAGGAGGAAGGTTACGTAAACAGTAGGAGGACACTCTCGCAGGGCACGCATGTATAAATTGACAACAGTGGAAGAGCGATAGAGGTGTCTCGATAGGAGGTATGTATATACAACAACATCGAGATATAACAACACATTTATGTTGCTTTAGGAATTGAAATTAAGGATTGCATTGATCGAATATTGGAATTAATTCGAATTAGTTAATAATATTATCACCAAAATATCAATCATCATCTCACCGAATATTTTATTGAAGAGATAACTTTTTATGGGAGGTTAAACCACTTCGTTACGTAACGCTCCATACGGCGCCAGTCTGTCTGGCTTTCCTTTCTCTCACGCATACGGCGGTGACAGGCAGGCTCCTCCTCTCTTTCTCCTACCTACTAACCTACAGCTCTAGCCGTATTTCAGATAGACGCTTCTCATTTTGTCTCTTCGGATGACTCAGTATTGAGTGTGCGATAGATAAGCTTTCCTTACATATTAATGTATAATTTTACTAATAACCTTAAACCTTTCCCAAGTTAAACAATTTAAATATTAAATAGTTCAAATTAGATTAGTTTAAGTTATCACTTCTCTTTTTTCTCATATATTTAGAAATATTTAATCGATGAGCAAGATTTTTCTAAATTGAAATTAAGTTTAAAAATTCAAGCTCTACTCTACTAACTAAAGTTAGAACTAAAATTAGACTACAATATAAATATGATTGATGCTATTGTGTCTTAAAGAATTGTGATGAAAAATATCTAATTTGTTTTGCAAGTTTATGAGTTAAAATTTTCATTGAATCCCTATATATGAAAATTCCAAATCAAAATAAAGAATGTAGGTTAGTTTTATTAAAAAAAATATGTTTATAACTCACACACAAGTTCCTGAAAAAATATAACGTAATAAAAACAGTATATTACATATTACGATAAAACAAATGGTTCAATTATCGAAAGTAAATAGCTATCGAAACTTCATTGGGTTTAGTTCTTTGTTCTCTTAGAGGAAAAAATCTTTATAGCTTGCCAGTTGAATACATTTCACTAAATTTACATGGAATATTTTAACAAGAACTATAATATGTACTACATTAAATAACGTGTTATTGTGAATATATGAAATGGTTTTTTTTTTACTTAAAATTGTGAAGAGAAAATAGTGATATTTGAATATTTTATAACACAAGCGTATTCCATTTTACAGTGGAGGGACCCTGGAGTTAAGACACTCCATTCGCGGTACGTAGGCATTGATTATAATAATACAAAATAAAATCAAATAAATCAGCTTCACGCTATATCGATAAATATATAATAAAAAAATTTAACATTTACTTTCCCCGAGTGGGAATCGAATTTAGAACTTATCATGTTAAACAGTCACGTGCTTGTGCCTCTGCGCCACGACTGGCCTCTATAATAAAAAGAAAATTATTTAAATTATAATAGGACTGGTTTCAAATTTTATTATCCACATAATGGTGGATACTTGAATAATCATGTAATTTTATAATATTTCAATATGGACACTGTTTCAATTTTTAATCCCATTCATGATCTGTGAACATCGAAGTACCGAACCATCCAATTAACATTAGCGTTGTTTCCAATTAGTCGCTTTGTTGTGTATGTTTCATTTGTTATAAGCATGGCATTTGTTTTTTAATTCATAATTGAATTTTAGTTCAGTAATGTAGTGTTTATAACGTCGTAAGTGTGAACATGAACATCGTGAGAGGAAGCACTGTCATAAGTATGATAATGCTAAAAATGTCTTTGTTCTTCAAAAATATATGTGAAAGTAATTGAGGCATTGTAGTAAATAACTTTTAGTGTTGACAATATAAATAAAGCACTGACGTTATCGATAGATATATACTATAGTTGCGGGTTCGAACTTATCTTGAGAAAATAATTATACTTTTAATATAGGTAATTTCCCAATATGGTACCGTTGTTTTGTAAGTTTTTCAATGTGTTTTAATATACAAAAAGCAGGAACAAAAACATATATCTCGGCTGAGCACAGATTAATTAATACTTATAACAATTTAAATAAATTTACTTTTTATTTTTATTTAAATAAATTGAGACCGTTGTGGCGCAGGGTCATAAGCGTATGACTGTTACGCTGTGATTGTATTATTATTAATTCATATTTTTATTTCCACGTTCTGGTAAGGAAAATTGGCGGCGTTGAGTTAGCCACTTAACATACAATGCCTCGAAAATTTGTTGGAAAGTGAGGGACTGAATTTCTTTTCTTAATAATTGTTTCCTTCTGTATAACTTACCATGTGAGGGATACCGCGTGGAGCTGAAAAAAATGCATACAGCATACATACATACATGCAGAAGAAAAAACTGTTTTAGTTAAAGTTACCACTGCATCAATGTGATCCTCTTATTGTAAATATAAAAACGGAATTTCCAAAACTGTAGTTCCCATCTCTAAATCGATTTAAGTTTAAACGCTGTAACTTCCACAACTGAAACACGAAAGTCGTTTTACTTGAATGTTGTTGAAAAGTAGCTTAGGTTCAAAACTGTCGGAGATTCAACTAATAGCTAAATGTAAATACACAACTTAACAAAAGTCAATATAAAATTCGCCTTTCTCAAGATGCATGCATCTTTGGACCCATACTTTCCCCGTTTTTACTATTGCTGTAAAATGTATGTATACGTGTTCATGTATATTGTATATCATATCTGTTAAAGTAATATATTACAGAGTAATAAAACAAATACATTTCTCCATACTATATACTGAGTTAAGCATAAAAAATATTTGGAGGAGTGTGTACCGAAAGTTATAAATAGTGATCTATTTACTAGAAGAAGAAGAACTAGTATTTTTTGTAAGATCCATGATATTATTAACATATTGCGTAATAATTTTTCAACTTTAATACGTTAAATATAACCGACTCCCGACAGCAGTGGTCTGACACTCGACACGAACTAAGTGAACCGTCGAAAATTATTCAGAACCTGTCGGACGCCCGAAATAGATACACGACTCTGTAATTATTTGTTGTTGTGTAATATCTTGGTTTCTTTTTATTTATCCTAAATAATATAACGTAGACTTGTCTTTGTTTTATTTGTTTTATTTATTTTGTTAATCTTTACATATTTACTGCTTCTTTTCACGTAGAAGTTAGTGTCAGGATTCTCTATTCTCTTCTTTCTCGAAAACATTCCACATTTGCTGTTAAAAACATTTTTTTTGAGCAGAATAATTTTGTGAACAACTGGGGCACGATAGTGATTTTTTTGTATGTTAAGTTTTATTTCTAAACCACAATATTCTTTCTGTGAAAGCTATCCACCGACGGAAATAAATTTTAAACCAGTAGCGACCAATATTTTTTGGACGAGGATAAAAATAGATAAAATGTGTATTTTCAGTGTCGGTTTGTCCATTTTTTTATATCGATATTATTATCGAAATCGAAGATTTTATATATATTTACGATGTATCCTGCTAATTGTAGGACATGCAGAGGAAACCTAGGAACCTAGTGCTAAGACACTCCTTCTTCGTTAATACTTGAAGGACGAAACTCACACACTTTGCCTCGTTACGAGCGTGGAAATGAGAATATTAAATATTTCATTCTACGTCGAACTCACAACCATCGCGTTTATACGCCGCAGCGTAACGACGGCCGCATAATAAAAGTTTGTAATTATATCAATAACAAAAGCTTTATATCAATAACAATATTTTTTTAAATCAGTTTCACGCTGTATCCAAGTTGTATCCATTCTGTATCACGTTGTATACACAGCAGGGTAGGCAGAGGGAACCTAGTGTTGAGATATCTCTCTCCATTTTCCATTCACACCCCACGATGTTTATATAAAGAAGTAGTGTACTGCTTCATAATCAAGCTACTAAAAAAAAATTATAATCTAATTTTATTTGATTTATCTATTTATATTTACTTTATTATTATATTTATTTAATTATATAGCCCATAGCCCAGGAATAGAGACAACTTGAACGACCCATAATTTATTTTTGACTTTTACGTGCACTTATAAAAGCGTATTTTTGTAGTGTTTTTTAACTATTAATTCACTTTTCAGGTACGGAATTATTACACGATGTAACCGTTTCAAGCTATATTATCTTGCTAGTTGTGAATTATTCAAGCAACTTAGCTGGTTTCGATAGAAGTGGACACTCCACTTGTTCGCGGTAAATCCACAATCAACTCGACGCATCGGAGAACTGTTAAAGTTTCTATTCGTAGTTTAGTTTAATAGTCATATTTCAAATAGTTCTGACTTGAATACATGCTTAACTTCGATACAGGATATTCTGTACTATTTTTAAGTGGTTGTATGGCAATATCTTGATATTGTAATTCTGTGGACTAACTTAGATAAATCGATTTGATCTTAGATTTAATTAATATGCTAGTAGGTAGTATCCAATATTAGAAGGTAAAAAAGAACGCTTATAGAATCACTTTGTTGTCCGTCTATCAGCACCATTTATCCTACTTCCACGATGGAGTCATCAAGGTGAAATTAATAACAAATATTAGCGGTCTACGGTCCCTTGAAGTAGAGAAAAATTCAATATTCTAAGTCAATGTAATACGAGCATTTATACGTCGTTTCTTAGTTTTGTTAGTTATATTTGTTTACGCATTTATACGTAGTATTTTGCATGTAATTCGCCGCATAATCAAATACTATAGGTTACTAGCATTTATATTTGAAATTTAGTACAAAGTGAGAACTTAAAGAAAGGATAAAACAAACTAAACTTATAAATAAAGAAAAAAAAATACCTAAAGTGAAAATTATAAGCAATTCATAGAAAAGGCTAAAGTTATTATATAATCGTAATACAAAAATATTTTATAAGTAATAAGTACTATACTGATAACTCCACTCTTCTGAATATTGTCGACACTATTTGTCCATCGCTAAAACACAAGACGAGCTGTGTTGTAGCCTATTCGATATAATATGTGCTTTCTGGTGGTATATTGATTTACTGACCTAGAATGCGATTAGAACGAGAAATACAGCGAACTTATTGCTTTTTTTCTATTATATTTTATAAAAAGTTTGGAAAACCTGGTTATGAACTTAATAAAATTGAAATATTTTTATTTTTTTTTGTCATAGGCCAGTCATGGAAGCATAAGGGTGCGAATGTAAGCGCGACAGGTTGTGGGTTTGCCTTGCCTCGGCTTGTTTCCTACTCAAGGAAATGAAATATTAAATATTTTCATTTCCTGGCTAACGAGGTAAAGTGCGGCATTAAGTTCTACTACTCAACATGCATGCAATGCCTCAGAATTATGCCGAAAGTGAGGTACGGAAAGATTTTAATAGGAACGGAGTGTTTTAACACAACGTTCTCAGATTCCCTCTGCCTACTCTGCTATGTGTGGGATACAGTGTGAAGCGAAAAAAAAGTTAACAGCTTTAGTTAAAGAAATCTAGTTAGCTTACTACCAGTTAGTTAGTTAGTTATCTCTATCACTCTATATACATAATTACATACAAAATCACGACACATACGTGATATACGAACGTGAATAAAACTCTACATTGCAGATAATGCAAATAAATCCGGTCAATCTTTTTGACAATTGACTTTCAGTTCCCCCTAGAAAATAATTTACCTTCTATTGTTCCTCCATATTTGCGCAGTTATTACATTTGCTTTGATCAAATACCAAATAGCCCAAGCAGGGCCGGAGGGCCTTCTTCTTATAACATTTATCAAGAAATAGCATAATGGCTGGAAACAATGTTATATTCGCAAAATGAAGTTATGCCTCCCTGATCGTATTACCGGACCTTATATGATGGTAATATTAATAAAATCAAAATCAGCTTCACGCTGTATTCCGCATATAACAAGGTAGATAGAGATCTCTCTATCTAGTGTTAAGAAACTCCGTTCTCCACTTTCCGCCGTATTTTTTGAGGCATTGCGTATTGACCGGCGTAATTCAATGCCGGGCTTTTTGCGTTTCTGCTAGAACGAAGAAAAAAAATATTATTAATAATAATTCATTCACTGAGTGAGGATTGAACCAGCAACCGCGTTGCTGTCACACCCTCACGCCCCTGCGCCACGACGGCCTCACTTGTAATATTGTATGTTATATTTTTTAGATGAAATTTTATTACTTATTCGGTAAAGCTATATTTGTATACATTTTAAAAATAGTAAAATATAGCATTTTTTTATATTTATTATATTTATCAGCTTCACGCTATATTCTGCATACAGTAGAGTAGGCAGAGGGAACATAGTGTTTAGACACTCCGTTCCCCGCTTTCCGTAATTTTTTTTGAAGCACTGCGAGTTGAATAGCATAACGGATTAAATGAAAATATTCAGAAATAATAATTCATTCTTTCGAGTGGGGATCGTATCCAGAACCGTCGCGTTACAGTCACACTCTTGCGCCCCTTGCGCCGCGACGGCGTCAATTTGGTATTTTTTATATTTATTGTATTTTTTCAAATAGCGTGTTGATAACATGTGTAAATCTCAACCGACGTAATCAACTTTTTTGAAACTAATTACTTTACTTAATTTAAATTAAACGTCTGCAGAGCTTGAAGACGTCTCTAACTAAAGTGGCTCAATTTATTTCTTTAATCGCGGAGACACTTGAAGAATTTTTCTTTAGTAATACGCTTGGGTTTCAAATTTTCATAACGACTGCTATCAAACATTTACAAAAGGATTTAGAAATTATTTTTTTTTTATTATTTTATACGGCAAATAATGAATGATTTTGAATTAGAACTCCTTCTTATTGTATTATAATTCTTAAATCGTTATTATTATAGAATAATATTTGACATTAGAGAAACTATTCTTATATTGTCTTTCCAACTAACCCAAAAAGTGATGTATTACTCAATAGAAGAGCCATTGAGTAATTACTTCTAAACTTATCTTACGAAAAGTAAATGAAGAATTTTGTTCAATTTGAAATTATAGCCCCTTTATCGAGGAAGGGTATAGGCTATATTGTATATATAAGTTACTTCGGAAACATAGCAGTGGCATGTGTATGATGTGAGTGTGCAAAATTGTATCTATGAATTCTATATATACATTATACCATTTTTTATTTCACTCAGCATGAAAATCTGAAATGCATCATATCCTCGAGTAAGAATCGAATCCACAACCTGTAGCGTTTACAGTCGGACGCTTGTGCCTCTGTGCCACGACTGGCTTCAACATTTGACAATTACATTTTAACTACTGTGCTATGATGGTGTAATATTCCAGATACATACATAGTTGAAGTGTTTCCGCCTTGTTTACTCGTGTTTGATGCTCCATGCGCTACATAATTGACGCTACGCAAGCTGCTTTACGCTACGAGTGCTTTGTGTGAGCTCGCAGTGGCGTTGTGTTTGACTATCAAAAATATTATGTAAAAGTTGTATTTTTTTCATATGTTTATTAGCACAATGATGCAAATATTTAGTTTAAAATATGTATTGTGTAATTTTATGTTTAGAATAGTTTTATTCATCTCTAATTACATAGGCAACGCATTAATATTTTCTATTACTTTCTCTCTTTTACGCATCTCGCGCTCTACAATCACTTACAGTCAGAAGTTCCTCTATAGCTCCTATGGTGTTACAAGGGGTCAAGGGCGGCATTGATCACTTATCATTCGGTGATTTGTACGCTCATTTGCCTTGTCTATTTCCATAAAATAAAATTAAAAACTTTACAACTTTTACAATTGAAATTTGCGAGTCACACTCCCTCATAAAGAGCTCCGTAAGCATAAATTCTCTAATCTATAAATATTCAATGTAGTCAAAACACTACTTATCATTTTTGTTAGCAAAGTACTTTAAGAAAGTAAGTAAGAATGCCATCATGTTTGTTCGAAATAAGTGGCTTTTTCAAAAAAGTCCCTTTTACGTAACTCTAAAAACAATTAAAAGAAAAACAGCTAAACAGGCGACTGCTAAAGCAGTTTAATTCTCAATTTTTTATCTCAAACAATCGTTTAAATGCCTCGCAATGCCTCCAGAATTCAGCAGAAATTGGAGAACGGAGTGTCTTAACACTACGTTCTCACTGCGCTGCTGTATGCAGGATAACTATTATCTATCTATCTAACTAGCTGGCGTCACGCGACCAGCGCGGGCGGAGTGACGTCAGAGGGGAGTCTAGTAATTAGCAAATAACGCCAATACGAGACTCTAAATATTCAACTTTTTATATATTAATTATCTTTGACGGTTAATATTAAACACATATGCTTTCTTTGAAAACCTTTTTTTAACTTAGGTTATACTTGTTAGGAGGTTAGCTTTTTTCGTTAGGAGAAACTTAGTTTTGTTATGTATTTCGATTCAAGTTAATTTAATTTTCGAACTAATTTGAGTTAAAACGCCTGTTAAGGTTTGAAATCTTAATGTAGGGACATTTTTTATCTCAACAAAAATATTTTCCGTGGTAGATCCCCGTTTTTACCAGTCTCAACTCAGTGTTAGTAGGACAAGTATAGAGAACGTAGTGTAAAGACACGTTATTCACTTCTCGCCCAAATTTCAGATATCAAATGTTGAGCAGAGGGAGCCAGGGAACCTAGCTTGAAAACGCAGGAAAACGTAGTGTCTTGACACTAGGTACTCACTAGGTGTTTACCTACCCTTCTACATTCCACACTTTACTCAACCAAACGTTGTAAACTCTATTTGTTTTATATTACCTTACACAAATAATATTAAATCGACATTATTGTACTAACCTTTCATTCTAAATTAGGAACTTCGAACGTATTGTCCCTTTATTGCTGAATTAATATAAAGTTTTCAGCGATGATATGTGGTTTCAGCAGCTTTAATACAATGTTATCACGATATGATATACGAGGGTCATCGTGTTTTATCTTAACGACCAACGGGATGTAGTACCTACAAAAAAATACTATCAGTTTAAATTGTACGCACAAAACGGTTTGTTCCGTTATTTACTATCTATAAATATGAAATAATATTATGATTATTTATTGCTGAATGTGCGTATAATATGTAATTTGTGAAAAGATTTTATAAACGTTTTGTTATTTATAATATAGAGCATGTATCGACTATCGTGTAAACGCAACGGTTGTGGGTTCGATTTCCACTCGAAAGAATGGCATATTTAATATTTCCATAAAATCGCTCTGTAAACGAGGCAAAGCGAAGCGTTGAGTTCCACCTAATGTGAATAGTAAAAGTATGTCCTAGATTCCCTCAGCCCACCCTGCTACGTGCAGGATACAGTGTGATGCTTAAAATATGTCGACAATAGTATATTTATATTTAGATTGATCATTTTAAAAAGATTTTTAAAACCGCATTAAGGAATAATATTAAGCAAATAAATGGAAGTGGACATTTTTTTAGTATAAACTTACTTATTTTTTGTAAAAATACAAACAAACTAATTACTAACATACTTATTTAAAAATTTTTCTTACCTAAGTGTGGAATAACACTTTAAAAAATGTTTAAAAATAATTACTAACATTTTCAATATATTTAATTTTTCTGTTTTTTCTTTTGCAGACGCCATAACGAAAGTAGCTGTTTAGCATAAAATACGATTTGACAGTGCTGAGTGCGCTGTAGGTGGTGCGGGTGTGTTTGACACAGGATTTATGATTTTAATAAAACTCTCGCAATAACCTTCGAGTGTATCGCGAGCGTGGGCCGCTGTAGAAGTGACGTGCTCTTCTAGGAAACAATTAATTTATATTTAATTATTTTACCTATTATGTTTTATGTGGGCTATCGTGGCGCAGGGACGCGAGCGTGCGACGGTTGTAGGTTCGTTTTTAATATTAGGTTCTCTCTGCCTACCCTGCTGAAAAAAGAAGTTTCATTTATCCACAACTTTACTTGAAATTTTCGAATAAATAATGTTTCCATTACTTCATTTTTAATATATTAATTAAAAATTATAAGTATTTTTATAGTAAGTATTTCTAAATACACCCTATACACTCTCCGTACCAACTGTCACCACCGGCGTCGCGCGGTTATAACAACTGACATCATATAGCGGCTAAAATATTAAAAATATATATAAAAAAATATTATTTATTTTAAAAAAATTATATAATATTTTTTTAAAATAAAGTATAATATAAACTAGACTTTCTTATTTCGTGGAAGTTTTAGATGCTAATTGAACTATAAATCCAATATCAAAATAGCTTTAATTTTATACGTAATAGTTTTTACAGTTTTACGCTGTATCCCGCATATCCCGTATCACCATGGAAAGTTAGTGTTAAGACACTCCGTTTGAAATTTGCGGGAGATTGAATGATGGAACTCAATTTTGCGCTTTGTCTTGCTACCAGAGCGAGGAGATGAAAATAATTCCTTAACCTAAGGAAAATCAAATAACCAACTGTCGCATTTATAGTCAGACTCTATGCCGCGACGCCCTTTTTGTCAGATGTTTTAAATAAGTACAAAAAATCTCACAAAACAATTAATAAATAGAAATATAAGTTATCATAATAAAATCGCTTTGGATATATCAAAGAGAATATAGCATTAGTACACATTTCAAGTAAGTATTTAACGACGTATCCACCGTCGAGATAATTCGACATAAACGCTTAATTAAGCCTGAGCTACACTCAAGCCGTCCGTAATTCAGATAAGATTTCGCAAATACCTACATTCGTTTCTATCAAATATTTACTTCCTTTCGAGATGTACGTGATGGATAGTTACCTAAGATATTCTATTTCTAATGGACATTATACGGATATGCTTATAGCTGTTGTAATTGTATCTAGTAACATATTATATTGGTTTGTAATTATATATCGTTATAGTCGGTGATCTGTGAAGAAATAATTTGAAGCTTACTTACTATGCTATAGTACGTTGAAATATAATATTAATATATTAAAAACAATATATAATAATAGTTTTCTTGCCTTCACACTGTATCCCGCTCGTAGCAGGGTAGCTTTGGACTAATAATGAAACTCTCTGCCCTCTTATATATGAATAAATAGAGTGTATCTAAATATTGTTACCAATTACACTGAAGTGTATAGGTATTATTATTTTATCTCCCAAAGTATCATAATATAAGCAATTTGAATTTGATTCTGTAGCCTTCTCATACAAATGTAGTTCGATATATATTTGTACTTCTATTCAAGAAATCGTCTTCATGCTGTATCCGGCATAGAGCAAAGTAGGCAGAGGAAACCTAGTGTTAAGGCATTGCAGTGAGGGGCGAAAACCAACACCGGGCTTTTGCCTTGGTGCCAGAGCGAAGAAAAGGAAATATTAATAATAATTCATTTGCCCGAATTAGATTTAACCCCACAATCATTGCGTTACAGTTACACCCCTGTGCCACTGCGCCACGATGGTCTCAACTTTGTTTTACGTACACTAAAAGACAAAATCACCAGTTAAGTTGGCAACACGGAGAAACTTTATAACTGCAATTTAGTGACGATAATGTGAACATCGTTAAAGCAATTTACATAATGAGTACAACCCGCGTAAGAAATTTTATTTCACGTCACGTTCATTCATACGTGTTTTAAATAAAAGGCTTAAAATAAAAGAAGGATTTTAATTACTTTAAAAGAATATTTACTTCAAACAGCCTCTGGGTTATTTCTTTTCGCAGGAATTCCTTACAAAGTATTATAATGAAATTGTATTTTGTTAACATTTTTTTGTTTTTTTGCGTTAATATTTTTATTGTATTACTATTTTTCAAAGAGATACGTTCGTTCGGTTACTTGTGTTTTTTTTTGTTTTATCAATTAGAGATATTGAGATGTTTAAATATAAATACTTAAACATGTCCCGACTCCCCTTGCTGGTCAAGATCTCGCTGTACAAGATCCACATTCGTCCTCACCTGGTATACGCTGCCCAGGCCTGGTACGCGCTGGCCAGCCCGAACTAAAGGGAGATTCTGCAGGTGGTGCAGAACACCGCGCTCAGACGCATCCCCCTGCGCCTCGGTTCGTTAGGAATGCCACCCTGCACCGTGACCGAGACATCTGAGAGCCTGGAAGAGCACGTCGGCCGCTAAGTCGCGCCGATACCTCGGGCCACCGCCACCTCAGACTCGTCGCGCCATGACACACCAGACCGCCGCACAGGAGAATACTCCCTAAACCCCTACATCCCCTCCTGATTCCTGAGCTACCGCCTTGGTCGCTGATCGTCTACGCTGGCCGATCGTCTCGCCGATCGTCTCGCCGATCGTCTCTCTGGTCGTCCCGGCTGGACTGACCGCCCAGGCGGCATTACGCTCATCTCTGCTTTCCACCTTTCCCCCCCAAAAAAAAGTAATTTGAACTGGGCTAATAAGCAAGTAATTTAATTATTTGTTATTTTTAACTGATTAAAATAAGATAATAATTTCTAGTAACGTACCATTACAAAGTAAATTTTCAATAATACATCTAATCTAATTCTAATCAATCAATCTAATTTTAAGAAGATTCTTGATCCTAATAATCAGCTTCACCTGTATCCCGTACATAGCAAGGTAGGCAGAGGGAACCTAGTGTTAAGATACTCCGTTCCCATTCACTTTCCGACGGGTTCTGGAGGCACTGCGTGTTGAGTGGCGGAACTCAACGCCGCGCTTTGGCTCGACACCGAAGCGAAGAAATAGAAATATAAATGTAAATGAATATTTCTTTTCCTCGAATGGGGATCGAACCAACAACCAATCGATTTTTACAGTCACATTTTGTCTAATTTTTGTATTAGTTTCACACTGTATTCCGCTTGTTGCAGGGTAGGCTTGGTAAGGTCACCGAACTCTCCGCCGAATTCAGGTCGCATTGCGTTAAGTGGCAAAATTTAAACGTTTAACGTTACGCTTTACATCGTTGAAAGGGAAATGAAAATCGGACTAATGTGGAAATCGAACTCACAACTTGCCGCTAGTCACAAATAATAGTAATTATGTTTTTAAATTACTTTTATATATACAATAATGGTATTTTACTTTTTTATTTCGTTCGGCTTTATCACCATTCCTAATATTATGTAATATGAACAAAGTTAAAGTGGAAAAGAGAATTTCAGGAAAACTGCTGTTTACTTAATGTGGTTGCACAAAATAAATGGATTGAAACAACTTAACGGGTTCCTTTACTCAGATTAAATAAAATTTTTGCATATTTAGGTTTTTATTACGCTTTATATATTTATTTTAAAATGCGTTTACAGCCATATTAATACTAAACTTATCCAATTATTGAAGCCAGATTTTAGCTACTCAATAAAGTCTTGAAAATTCGGAGAAAAGTGGGAAAACAGAGTGTCTCAACACTAGGTTCTTTTATATACAATACGTAGCACGTAAAGAAATATGTAGAAATATACAATTTCTAAAAGATTTCTTTTCCAAACACTTTGATAGAAAAAGGTTGGGTTGACTTAACCATTAGATGAACATATTGTGGTATTGAGTAGAGGGTAACGCTTAATGGTTTACCGGTAAAGTTGAATGGGGCATAAGTGATGTATTAATTTTATACGCCCGACTTAGCTTGGATATTTTGAGCTTCATTCTGTTTCCCGCCAAAAGTAGGGAAGGTAGAGGGAATCGAGTGTTAAGACACTTCGCTTGAACAAAGATTTTATTATTTTTTTCTGCTTGTCGATATCCCGCACTTAGCAGGATAGGCAGAGGGAACTAGTGTTACGACACTCCGTTTCATCTTAATGCACTTCCACTTTCCGTCGAATTGTGATTATTGCGTGTTGAGTGGCGGATCTCGACGGCGAGCTTTGCCTCGCTACCAGAGCGGAGAATTGAAAATATCAAATATCTATTTTTCTCGATCGGGATTTAGAGCGACAATCTGTCGCTTTTACAGTTGCAAGCTTGTGCCACTGAGCACGACGTCCTCATTTAAAATGATTTTTACCATCAATTCTTAAATAAAAAATGTAAAACTAATGCAACACAAACTTAATTAGTTCAAACAAGGCTCATTCTGTGTAAATAAAAATGCTTTTAGTTGTACAATAGATCAAATATTTTTTTCTATGTATTTTATAAGATTTGTTTGTAATGTTCTTTTGATTGCACTTGATGCATGTACTCTATAGCAAATATACAATATTTTTATTTTTCTTTTGCTTCACACTGCAACCCGCACACTATACCGCAGGGTAGATAGAGACAACCTGGAACACTACTGTTAACATACTCCTTTCACATTAAGACATTTCGGTTCACCATTTTGGAGACATTGCGTGTTGAAGAACGGAACTTAACGCTGTTACCAGATGAGGAAGCGAAAATGTTTCTATATTATAAACCAAGATATAGATAGAATAACCAAGTTTCTAATTTTTAGTAAGGATTGTATGTACAGTGTTTTTTATTTAAAAATGTTTAAAAAAACACCTACTTGCATTATAGAATTCAAATAAACGATCTCGAGCATACGTAAGTTATGTAAGTATGGAGTGCATTTATCTCCTTTTACGTTAAATGTTTGCTGTTTTGCATTTTTTAGTAAAACATAACTGTGACAGTTAGTTCGACAGATTGTCAGTTTAATTCTCACTAGTGGAAATGAAATATTTAATATTTAATTTTTTTCATTCGGGCGTCGACTGGTGCCTCCTGAATTCGGCGGAAAGGGGAGCAGAGTGTCTTAACTAGCTTCTCTCCGCCTACCCTCCTACATGGGGGACACAGCGTAAAGCTGATTTAGTTTTATAATAATTTATTCTAGCAAGCACATTAAGCTAACTCAGCTCGCAATAAGCGTGCGTAAGTCAAACAAATTGCAATTTGAATTAAAAGAATTGTGATGGTAGAACGTTAATTAAAAAGAAATTGCTGTGAAGATATACAGTATACAGTACTGTAGATATTTCACTAGCCGAGTATTGTTGCCTGCTTGGGTGAGAATTATATCGAATATTTTTGCAAAGTGAATGTAAAAAGAACGAAATAAGGGCACTTAGAGAGCCGAGCTTTTTTAGTAATCAAATTTCGTTCACGTTTTAAATATGTTGAAATGCTGTGACTTTGCCACGATTGAGGTTTTTTTTGCAGCAGGGATACAAAGTGTGTCTGTAAGCGCGACTGGTTGTGAGTTCGATCTCCACTCGAGGAAACAAAATGTTTGTTTAAATTTATATTTTAATTTTTTAGCTCTGTTTCGAGGCAAAACGCGGCGTTGAGCTCAGGCACTCAACACGCAATGTCTCTAGAATTTGACGGTAAGTTGAGAACAGAGTGTCTTAACACTAGGTTCCCTGTGTCTACCCTGTTGCGTGCGAGATATAGTGTGAAGCTGATTTTGACTGTGTATAAACACAGTATATACAGTTCTCATGGATGAGCGGAAACGGTCGATAATAAGTTTTTGTTTCCTTTTGCAAGTAGCGTGTTTTCTGCTTGTCTTTTAATTAAGACAATTATCATAAAAAGAATGGATGTAACACTCATTGGTTTAAACATTCTGTTATTTTAAAAGGGTCATGGAATTTTTAAAACTAAATCGTGGTTTAGCTTTTTTAGAAAATGAACTTCAACAAGTATAAGGAAAATTAGTAACATAATACTATTAATATACATATTTTTATATATGAATAACCGATAATAACCCAATACGTATTCTCGTATTCCCAGAAAATACTTCATAATACATTATTAAACTACTGGTATTAGTTAGGACTTGGAGAGGTACTTGTACCAATTACTGGTAACTAGCCGGGAACTTGACTCGTTTGTTGTAATACAGCTAGCTATACGTGTAATGATAACGGTAAATTGGGTTAACGTTAGCCTTAACATATAATTTTCTTATTTAATTATATTAATTTCTTAATGAGAATTATATTTTCTAAAAAATGGCCAGATTGAGGCCAGTCGTGGCGCAGCGGTACGAAGTGTGACTGTAAATCCGACTGGTTGTGGGTTCGATCCACACTCGAGGAGATGAAACATTTACTTAAATTTATATTTCCATTTCTTCGCTCTGGTGTCGAGTCTAAGCACAGCGTTGAGTACTGCCACTCAACACGCAATGCTTCCAGAATTCGGCAGAAAGTGGGGAACAGAGTGTCTTAACATTAGGTTCCCTTTGCCTACCCTGCTGTGTGCGGGATACAGCGTGAAGCTGATTTTTTTTGTGAACTGATGTCGCTATTTTGTCGAAGGTGGGAAGTGAGTGGTCTAAATGCTATAGTTGTGGGTGGTTTATATATATATAATTATATTGGATTTTATCAAACTATAAATACTCCTATGTTATACGTTTAACTGCGCTGAACTGCGCGTCAATACAGTTTACCAACTATCTAAAGGAATTTTATAATTTACTATTTCTTAAAATCAGATTAATAATAATGGCCTCGCCCCCTATTCCCAAACTAACGATTTAAAAATTTTTGAAAATAATTCATAGATTTTGTAAAATATCTTAAGAGAGTAATCTTAACTTTTCTTAAATTGCTACAAAAACACTCCACGCTTTATAATAAACGCAGAACAGAAGATCTTCAGTATCTAGCTATTCCAGAAATTCCTGTTATTCAGACACGTTTTAATTAAAGTGCAACTTCTATAACGAAATAAACTTTACAGGTGTGGTTGTTTAAGCGACGCATTCTAGCTTATTCAGGTTTACTTAGAATTTATCGAGTATCTAAGTAGGACACTAATACGGGGCACTGTTTACTAAATGTTAGTCAGCGCGTGCTGTGTGTGCTATTTGATACGTAAATATTTGCAGTCTTCGGACGAGAGGGTGTAATGTCTTATGAGGGTTTGCCGTCACGCGCAGTGGGAGAGATTTTTTTTTTATTTTTATAAATATATTGAAAAATAAATAAGATTTTTTTAGCGTTATTGATAATGGTCATTATGGAATAAGCCAAGTCTGACATGAACTTAGCCGTTTTCGTTTGGTTAGATCTTGTGTTTACTAGAACAATTAAAATATTGTTATTAATTAATAATTAATGAAAAACACAAATAAACGAGTTGCTCAGAGCTTTCTGTCTATACTAATGCAAAAATTAGTAAAGCTAAAATACACTGAGAGAAGAAGTCTTGTATTTTTTTTAAATATGTAAAAGTTATTTAAATTACATTTAGTTGGAACATACTTATAAGAAAATTAGTAAAATTGAATGAACGAGAAGTAGTTTTAAAAAGAATACGAACATTTAGCGAGCGCCAGAGATTGTATGGGCAAGTTCCCATTTTTCATCGTTCGTTTCTGTGAACTTCTTTATAATAAATTTTAAAATATTTCTGCTTCTAAAATTGCAACCATTGGAAGTAATACGAGGCATCTAATAGCAACAACGTACAATTAACATCAGTTGCATTTCCAATATTTGTAGTCGAGAGTGTTTCGATGTCTTGTTAGTCGTTAACTTGATACAGATGTGTGTTCTGGGAGTCTGGACGTTGGAGATGTTTAGTTGATTTAGAGTGAATGTTGCCCGCGCGTGGGATCACTTAGAAGAGACTAACGCAAAATATTTTGTAATTTAATATTTAGCTAATTTAAACTTTTATATTTATGTACTTTTTGGATTAAGTGTTATTTAATTTGATTAAAACCAGTACACGTATATATTAAATTAAGAACTATGTCGATTTCATATATTGTGGAGCCGTGGTTGTGGGTTAGATTCCCACTTGGATAAATAAAACATTTTATATATTCAATTCGTCGCTCTGGTAACAAGGCAAAGCGGGGCGTTGAGTTCCGCCTCTTAAATCATAAAAAAAATAATAATAATAGTCGCCTCATAAAGAAATATTTATTCAATGCGTGTATATTTTCTCGAAGATCGGTGATTAAGACTTTAATCTTTAAAAAATCTCAAAACTGAAAAAGAAATACATTCAATCAATAATATTAGATTTTTAAAACGTTAAATTTTACAAATACAAAAAAATTATATAAAATTATTTTTATGTTATTTCACCAAAGACTTTGATTGATGTTCACGCAACGTTTGTTTTATGGTAGACCAAATTGAAATAAGCTGTCAATATAAACATGGCAGGAATATTTTTTTAATGAATGGATTTTATTTTATATTTTTTGAGATTTGATTATTGTATTTATTAATAATTCTATTAACATTTGGCTTTTATTCTTTTTCAGATTTTAAAAAGGTTAAGAGTAGATTCAAATAGTTCAGTATAAGTCAATAGCTATTAGAAAATTGATTTAATTTTAGTATTGAGTATTTTTTATTAAGTGTGCCTTATCTAAATACTTTTAAATGCTGTGAATTTTATTTATCTTTTTTTAAGTAGTATTTTTGAATAATATACTTTTTATATTACCGAAAAATTGAAATTGTGTAAAGGATATACACTTGTACGATCAAATATATTGTTTTATAGGAAAAAAACGTAATAACCGAAAGTGCAGTCCTATGTAAATATGGTCTAGAATGCGAGGTATCTACTCATATTAGTTGAGTGTTTTCATGATATTTGATGTTTATTTGCGGCAGAAGGTCGGTCCTTTGTATCGGCGCGACCAGACGACCGGGCCCGGCCGACGACGGGCGGTCGGCCCACAAAGCACGGCAAGATAATGGATATTGCTTTTCTTGTGAGTTTCAAAGCTGCCTACTTTAGAACCTCTCATAATCCGCTTACAGCTAGCGCAAGTACTTTATTGTGCTTCGAAACATTTCCTTGCTGGAACTGAATTCTGTCTGATAGTTTCGCAGATCGACTTCGCTGGTGTGTTTTTATTTTTATTTATTTTTCACTGGCTTTGTTTATTCAATATAAAATAGTTTTATTATTTTGGTTGTAAGTATTACTTAACTTTATTAGTATTGTGACTGTGAAATAGTTGCGAGTGTCAAAAGTTCTTTGGTGGGAGCTTAAAGACATAAAACTGAAAATATTTAAATCAATACATCTTTCTTCCATTCTCTCACGATTATTTGTTAAAAAATAATCTTACTAAAAAGATTATTTTTTATTTATAAATCTTAAGTGCCTTCATAATAAAGCTTTAATAGCGCGAATCACTTTAATAGCGCTAAGTGCATATCTATTAGCTCTTGAAGGTTATACACTTGATGAGGTCGTAATACACTTTTAAATCTATTTCTGTTATATTTTTTTTACAAGCTAAGCGATATTGAACCTACAACCTGTCCTGTAAAACCTGTATAACAATGAAAATTAATTTCAAAATATTTTCATGTAGTTACATATAAAAGTCGTATAGATACACAAAAAAAACATTTAATTGATATTCTAAAATGTCGTTTATTTAGTTTCAGTGCCAGAGAATGCAACAGATGTCATTCACTTCGGTAACGTTTGACAAAAACGCTTTGGTTTCATAATGAAATGTATATTTGTTTTTCATACCTATAAGCTTTCAATAAAACAACCCGTATTTTGTGTTAGTATATATTATAGTTTTTTTAGCTTCTCGCTATAACAGAAGAAATTGAAGATAAAAATATAAAATTTTCTCAAGTGGGAATCGAACCCACGACCTGTCGAGTCACACTCTGTGCCTCAACGCCACTGGCCTCATAGTGGCCTCAAAAAAGGGAAAAAACAACAGTTTATAAACAACATTAAAAAACACACCTTACTCACCACGTCCATATATATAAATGCTCGAATCTATAAACTCTAAACGATCAGCTCTATGGTTTACCAATTTTTTTTGAAACAGATTAAATAATAAAAATGTATGTAAAAATAAATATTTTTATTAAGCTTCACGCTTTATCCCGCATTTCGTATGTAAGAAGACTGATATTTTTTTTATATGTCGCCCTAGTTTCTTCCAGTATTATCATTCTATACATGTACGGTTGGGATTTCGAATTTTTTAACACACATGTCATAGAGGTGTTCCGGATTCTTCTATTTTTTGCTTTATAAAATGTAGTAATCATATTTTGTTTTATTTTAATATTTATTTTATTTTAATATGTCATACGTTTAGAGCCAGACTATTATTCGCTGGTTCATCGTCATTTGTTAATTCCTTTTTGGTTGGAAAGAAAAAAACTATTTTATAAAATATAAATCATATATTCAAGTAACATTTACCTTCAGTAGGTAACCGGCTAAATAAAATGACTGGGCCACAATAAGATTATGTCCAATATTTAATTTTTTTTTCTATCTACACATAATATAATCAAAAAACCTAAGTGAGTTGCAATACACGTTGTACATAAATTAACACATTAACTTCCATTTACACAAAATCTGACATTATTCCGTTTTCGCATTTTTTGTCTAATCAAAAATTAACTATTGTTGAGATACTTCGTTTACCACCTAATTTTTACTTAGAAATACTGAATATATTTATTTAAACAGTTTTTTTTAAAGGCCAGTCGTGGCGCAGGGGCACAAGCGTGTGACTGTAAACGGTACACTGGGGGAAATAAACTATTTAATAGTTTTATTTCCTCGCTCTGATTTCGACGCAAAGTGTGGTTTTGAATTCCGCCACTCAACACAAAAAGCTGAATGATGTATTAAAAATTGCATTTTATCTTTCTCAATTGAGTAAAACCAAAAAAAAATATATAATCATTTCTACGCCAGAGAATCGAACCCGCAACAATCATTTATACAATCAACCAATCAACTACACCATATTGAATATTTAAAAAAAGCTATATCCCGCACACAGCAGGGTTAGCAGAGGGAGCATAGTGATAAAACACACTTGTATTGAATACTTAGTTATATAAAAACAAAATATCTTCCATTCAAGACAATACAGTCGGTAAGCCGCACATTCTTAGAATAGGAGACGGCCGCTGTTCAACCCGCACAGCATTCCAATACTGATGCTGGATACCAGTTAGTATCGCCGATGAAACCGTTTAATGATAATCGCTCTATATACGCAGGGCTCATACTGCAGTGGTATTAAGTTGTAACTCTGATTAAGCTGGCTTCGCTTTGGAATACGATTTAGGGGAGTCCGCAGTAAATGATTATTGCTTATTGCTGTTAAGTCTTAAATTTCAATAATTTACTAGTTAGGTGCCAGCAGATGGAACTTAGGAACCAAGTGTTATGACACTCCATTCCCGTTCCGTTCTGTTTCATTGTGGAGAATAAATATTAAAAAAAGTGATTCGTTATCCAATTCTTATTATTTACCGGTGAAATAATTTTGCAACTTAACTATCCAATTGGATCCAATGGGCTCCAATTAGAGAATTCGACGAAAAGTGTGGAACGAAAGTGTCCTAATGGGAACAGAGCGTCTTAACACTGGGGTATAGCGAACCTATTGTTCCCTCAACCTACCCTGTTATGTGCGGAATATAAAGTGAAGCTAAACATATTGAATAAAAAAACCTGAATTTACATTGATAATTTTTTTATAAGAATTAACTTGAGGCCGGTCGTGGCGTAGCGGCACGAGGTGTGACTGCAAAACCGACTGGTTGTGGGTTCGATTCCCACTCGAGGAGATGAAATATTTACTTAAATTTATATTTCCATTTCTTCACTCTGATATCGAGGCAAAAGCGCGGCGTTGAGCTCCACCACTCACACGCAATGTATCCAGAATTCGGCCTGTGTCTAGCGGGACATAGAGCAAAGCTGAATAGAAAACATTCGGGTTTTTGTTTTGTTTATAATTGACTTGTTTACATTTACTATATATTCTCAATATCGACTAGTTAAAGTAAGAGGCTTAGATAATTAATTTGAACGTAAAATATATGTTATTTACGACAAAGACTCTAAAGTAAGTGGTGAGCGGACCCAATTACACCGCCGGGGACGATAGATTATAACTTTTTAAATAAAATTTTACTTACACTGAATTAATGATGAGAATTTATAATAATATTTGCCTTTTTATGTGTTGTTGATTAAAAGGATCAGTTTTGTTTAAGGATTTTATATTTATTTTAACAATTTTTTTTGAGGTCAGTCATGGCGCAGGGGCACAAGCGTGTGACTGTAAACGGGACACTGGAGGAAATAAACTATTTAATATTTTTATTTCCTCGCTCTGATGTCGAAACAAAGTGCGGTTTTGAGTACCGCAACTCATCAGGCAATGCCTACAGAATTCGGTACAAAGTGGGGAGCGGAGTGTCTTAACACTAGGGCTGCCTCTGCCTATCCCGCTACGTATGCGAGATACGTGGAGCTGGGAGAAAAATTACGGATTTTTTTTACCTGATGAGGACAGGAAAATATAAGGAAAATGTAAGCAGTGTAGTTAAAAGCCAATCTTTTAAAATAATATTTAATTACTATTTTTCTTTGTGGTTCTTAAAAATAATCGTCTAAATATAATTTTTAGCTTGGAGTAATCTGAGATTCTGTAAGTTGTAAATGATATGTTATGATAAAGTGGGGCACAGGATAAACAGGACGCTACGGGATAACACTTAATAATAAAATTCTATACTCCACACGTCACATACTTGCGCTATGACTGGAATTATTATATCTTTAGTACGACGTACTATTAAAAGAAAATTACAAATAAACAATAAAATCAATAAACACCTTAGAATGAGTAGTGAGCAAACTCAATTACCTCGGCGGGGCTATATATTGTAGTACGCAGACCGACGCGGCCATTACTGTCGCCGCTCATCCGCAAAACGATGTTAACAGCTCACTGATTCCCACCTTTTATATGCTGTTTTATTGTTCTAAGTCAATCTGTGGTGGAAATCGTGAACTTAACACTCATGTTTTATTGATTGCTGGATTATATAAATTGCTTCGGTTTCAAACTTTTCTCCTCGTAATTTCTCGGAAATTTGGTGGAAAACGGAGTGTTTTAACACTGTATTTCCTGTGTCTATACGGTTGTTGGACTTTTTTTATCTGATAGCTTAGAAGTAAAATATTTTAATTTTAGAAATGATTTTACATTTATTTTATTTTATTTCATGTATGTTTTTAATTTATTTCCATATGTATATCGTTTGGTGGCAGTTTCCAACACCGCATGTCATTTAACCATACCGAAGACTCTTATATAAGTATTTTTAATACTAATGTCATATCAAAGTTCAACGCATTATTAATTTTGTACTGTGTTTGCCACGCCTTTGCAATTCTAATTCTATTTATGCAGATTTTTATTTAAAAAAATACCTGTCTAGTAAATAAATGGAAAAGCTTACATGAATTTAAATACAATACAATAAGGATAAAAACGTAAAAAAATATTTGCTCTGCGATGAGTAATTAGGTATGAAAAACAACCACAAGCACCAGTCACCCTCACTTTTAAATTATACAAAATAGAAGAGGCTGTCGTGGTGCAGATACGTGTACTCACGACGGTTGTGGATTCGATTTTCACGCGGTTAAGTGAATTATTTGATGTTGAGATCCGCAACGTCAAACGCAATGATACATTGGCGTAAAGTTGAGAACGGAGTGTCCTAGCACTGGGGTTTCTCTGCCTACACAGGAATATGCAGGATATAGCGTGAAGCTAAAAAAAATATAAATCTTGAAGGTATGCAACGTTAGTGACTTAGCATTTACGGTCACGTGGGTCAGAATAGAATACAGTTCGCCCGAGTGTTTCGCGCTCGACGGGGGTAGCCATCATTCTTTACTCTGAAGATACTGCGTGATACTGGTACGACTAGGGTTGAACTGTAACAGTAGTAACGAAAAGATACAGTAATGTGTGTATATTTAATTTCTATAATGCTTATCAAAGTAGTCTCATAAAAAAACAATGAAAGGTAATTTATTTGTCTATTACACATCGACAACCCTTACTTACTTTTGCTCTCATCGCAATACGGCTTTATTTATCAAACTTTCCCTACATTTAACCTCACAACGTTCTGGTAGCTTTCAATACGCTATCTTAGCTAGTCATTGCAAATATTACTACCTATTATATATTTTATATACGAAAATAAATTCTTAAGTCATTTGCTTGTTCTTGTACTCTACTTGATTATATTGCTGTTATAGAAATTAAAAATACAGTATAAATCTGGTTTCATGTCAAAGATTTTTGCTTTTTACTAATTTAAAAAGGTTATATGATTGCTCTCTATTACGATAAATTTATATTTTTTATATAAACTTATCGTTATAGAAAGCAATCATGCAAACTTCTAAAATTATTTAGATAAAATTATTAGAGGTCTGGTAGTTTGTAGGTTTGATCCCCATTCGAGAAAAGCGCGGCGTCGAGTACCGCCACTCAACAAGCTATCTCTCCAGAATTCTGCGGAAAATGAAAAAGGGTGTCTTAATACTAGGTTCCCTCTGTTTAACCTGCTATGAGCGGGATACTGGGTGAAGTTGATTCTAAAATTGTTATTTTTTATTTTAGCTCCTTTTGTGGAGTAAATAAAAATAATTAACTATAAAGCGATATTTTGCAGTTACGTACCACGGAGTTTAACGTAGGAGAATTCACAGCCGCAGGACTGGTTCGGTATCCAAGAGATATTATAATAGCATATGTAACTGACGCAATAAATATTCTTCAAGAAGTATTTTAAATAACCTAATCAGATAGAGACCTATAAAATATATATTGTCTTTTTTAAAATTTTACTAAATGTTAATTGAATGCATTAAATCATAAATATTTACTATATGTACAAGTTTTTTGAGCTGATAAGAACACGCAATCAGTGTCTTAACACTAGGTTCCCTCCCTCCCCTGGCCTACCCGACTATCCCTGTGCGAGACACAGGGTAAAGCTGATATAACCTGACAAGAATTGCGGCGTAATTTGATGACAACATATAACATAGTGGTCAGACAACCTGGTCGGTCTTCAAGAGGCGCGAGTATATAAATATTCACCTCTTGATAAATAAAATAATATAAATTTTCTACAAAAATATTAAAAATATATAATATTATATTTATACGCACGTAAATACAGTTTACAAATATAACATTTAAATCAATGTATGTTGAAAGATTTCTATAGATTTATAGCATCCTATTTATATCGGTGCAACTTTAACGTTTCATACGACATAATACATGACACTGTCATATCACGATAGTACGTCTATATTTTATTGTGTATTGTGTCTTCTTACCTATATATAGCAACTTTGAAAGTGAAATTACAGAATGGTGTTATTTTTACCTTTATTTTATGTAAATAAATCTAAACTAAAAATGTATGCTGGTTATATGTTTCTTATAACTGGCAGTTAATTGGAATTTAATGGTAAAATATGGTGTCAGTTTCAAAAAAGAATTAAAAAGTTTAGATAGATACCTATCTGAACACGTGAGCTAGCGAGTTTAATACCAAATGCCCCCTCTTTTAAGGCTATTATTTTTTTATATTTAACTACAATTGTATAGTTTTGATTAAAGATTAAAATTGAAGATTAAAGCGAATTCTAAAGAAATATATATTTAATAGTATATTTTATATTTGAACGTACCTTTCATGGCATCGCTGCCATGATTGACAAGCTTGGTCAGGCCTTTGCCTTTTTACTTATATTTATTTATTTGTTTCAAAATTAACTAATAATAACTAATTAATTGACAACCGTTACCCAAAGAGATATAACGAATTATTATAGACTTACCTGATTATTTCGGAGAACCTTTAATTGTTATGTATAGAACAATATGATACGATATATTCCAATTAGTGTAATAATATACGAGTCTAAGACTAATTAGCAGTAGTGCAACTAAAAGCTAGATTGTTGTGTAATTGTAGAAATCCCAAGTAATTATATTAGTACGCAAGACAGTTACATTTAGGGATTTTAGTTTAATTTATAAGTATCTAGTGTATTTTTTTGGCCATGTTTTGTTTTGTTTGTGATGACGTTTATTTTATTTGATTTTTTAGAAAGTATTATATTTATATTAAAAAACAAACGGATTGCTTATGTCTGTTAACTATTTTATCTTTTTAATTTGTAATTTGTATATATAATAATGTTACTATAATCAATATGTTTTAAATACTTATTATCGACTTTAAGGGTGATGAACTAAGAGCAGTCGCGAACCAAGACAACATATCTTGATTATGATTTTTGTTTATGTAATTCTTCTTGGGGCGCATGAATATAGAAACGTATAGGACATGTAGTGGTGACCATGACTGAAATTGGTTGAAAGGTACTTCTTCATCATCACATCTCAATTAACAAATAGATCAGAAAGTGTTTATCTGAAGACACAGTGGTGGTAAGATTATGAAAAAAATAAATCTGTAAGTCGAAGGCTCCGTTTTTTTAAGAGGGAAACCGTTCAGTTTTTTCTCATATCTTATAACTTGAAAGTAAGTTGAAAATTTCTTGTATAGTTAAGTCGTTAAAGAGTTGGATCTTAAGTGAGTTAGTAACTTATTATCTTCTTTGAAAAAAGGTTTACTATCTAAATGATTTATATGCAAGATTTCAGGTAAAATTTACAGACAAATGTATTTTGAAAAAATCTAATTTATTTTTGTCTAAATTTTATACATATAATTTTTCTGTAAAAAGTATAAAATATCAATATGTTATTACGTTAACTTATACATGTCATAGATACGGCTTGCTCCAGCTCGTTATGTGTATAAGTGGAAGGCAAAAGGCGTGTTATACGAAGTACATAGTCGTGGCTGAGTAACGTTAGAGACTTTTATTTAGTTAATCTAAGTCAATGTATTCCATAAATGTAATGTCAAAAGCTACATTCTTTCATCTATAAACAGCCGCGGTCGAGTTAATGAAACCACAACTATACACTAAAACAAATCAAATCAATATATGCCGTATAAACATGGAAGCGCCCTAAAGTATAACGTAATAATACTGTTCACATTCCTCCCAAGTAATACCGTTTCTAATAAATATGAGACATACTCATGTGGACTTGGTTATGCGGAAATATGCCAATCTGAAAATTCTTATAACAGATCAATAAAATATAATGCCTAGGTTTTGTTTCATTTTTCAGAATTTCGTACCTTAATAGATAAATAAGACTTATAGGATCAGTTTATTATATGTCTGTTTGTCCATCTCTTAAAACCTTTTTTATTAAGGCGAAATCTATGAAATTTGACGAGAAATCAGAGCTTACAGTGTAAATAATTAGAAAAATTAAGTTTTAATGTGATTATCTGATCAGAAGAATAGGACCGCGTGTCCATTACACAGTGATCACTGTACTTTTTGTTGTTTTGATTTAAGTATTTTTTTTTACGTAATTCACCTTCTAAATCGATTAACGTAATTAATCACTAATCACACCTAAAAAATCACGAAATTACCAATCTAGAGGATTTAAATAAACCATACAAACGACAACAAACATCTACCACTTCCAAATAGATTGAAGATGCGTCACAATTAAATTAATTAAACATGAATTATAAATTCAATTGATCTTCATATCTTGTTTACAAATAGTGTTTAGGGATGGGTTTTTACGAAATAAGGGGTTTGTTTATATGAACGCCATTTTGACTTGAACGGAGAAATTAATAATATTTTAATATCATCATTTCCTTTAGTGGGATTCCAGCTAACAACCAACATTTAATAATTAGACACTGACAATGACACTGCGTAGAGCTGTAGAACTTCGATGGAAATATTTTAACACTACGCTTTACTATATTAGAAACTGCCAGGAAGCGTATAGATTGGTAACATTTTAACATAAACTTCTCCATATCACATAAGAAAAAGGTCGCCCCTGCAAGATACACCGGTCACGTGCGAATTATTGGCAACGAGAATCAGGGCCTGGTGTCAATCTAAGACCATTGGTCCTCGAAAATAATGGATATACAGCGTCGTCACCCATTGTCGTGATCGGGATCTCCAGCAAACACGTGATTGCGTATTGTAGTTTAGTAAATCTGAACTGATTTTGGGTCTTGCTTTTAAGAAGTAAGTTTTTTTTGTAGATTTTTCTCGATTTGCTTATTATTAATAAAGTTGCTATAAAAGAAATGGGATTACTTTGCAATTATTTGTTTTATAAAATTAAAATAAAAAAATAAATAAGCTTCACGCTGTATCCCGCACACAGCAGGGTAGGCAGAGGGAACCTAGTGTTAAGACACTCTGTTCCCCACTTTCTGCCGAATTTCGGAGGCATTGCGTGTTGAGTGGCAGAACTCAACGCCGCGCTTGTCCTCGACACCAGAGCGAAGAAAATAGAAATATAAATTTAAGTAAATATTTCATCTCCTCGAGTGGGGATCGAACCCACAACCAGTCGGTTTTTATAGTCACACCCTGTGCCACTGCGCCAAGACCGGCCTCAAAAAATATAAATAAATATAAAATTATTAGATAATTTTCTAAAATTTCTAGTACTCTTTTGAAGTAACGTTATCAATCTAGAATTTAAATTCCAAGTACAATTCATATTTGAATGTACATGAATTATATAAGTAGCCTAAAACTAGAAAGAGCTGATTGAAGAAAATAAAAATTGTACCACATATAAATGTCTCAGAAATATGCACGTTTAATCTATCTAACGTTTACATTTTATAACATTCTGTGAAATATTCTACAAAATAAATATAATAAAGTATTAAATTAAAAAAAAAACTTACGATCCTGCATATTTTTAAATATTTAAAATGTGTAATCAATACGCGTTGTCATAATAAAAAGGCAATGGCGTGTATTTTATTTCCTGATACAGCTCCAATACTGCTATATCAGGGAGCTTCCAACTTTTATAAATCATCCGCTATTTAAAAGTGTGGTAATATAGTAGTGGAGATACGAGAGGCCAAAGTTTGAAAGTTTTTAAAAGCTAGCCTCCTTATCAACTACCGCTCAGAGTGACACGTTCGACTAAATCATGCGAATAAGACGTCTAACTATAATCTCAATATTCGTTTAACTTTTAACTAGCTGGTGCAAAAATGTTGTCTAGAAAATTATTTAAATTCTATTTATTAGACTATTATTAGTTTATTTATCATCGAATTTACTTTATCATATCAATATTTTGCGTAATTTATTTGTATATATAGGTTGTTATAATATAGGTACTTGGTGTTTTGATGGCTTCACATTGTGTAACCGAGACTGCACAACTGGCGCGCTTGTTGTGGGTTTCATCTCCACTATGGAAGTTTTTTTTACCTTCACGTTTCATCACTCACGCAGCAGGCTAGGCAAAGGGAAACCTAGTGTTAAGACACTTTGTTCGCAACTTATGGAAAATTGACAATTATATTTAAACTATTTTCATTTTTTTTCTGCTGGAGTTCCACAGAAAATGCATAGCGGCACTCAACACGCAATGTTAGGAAAAACGGTCGGAAAATGGGGGAAGGGGTGACTTAACACTAGGTTCCACCTTTTTCCTTGCTATACAAAAAAAGCGTAAAATTGCTTCATCAAATAATACAGATTTTTTCTTCAACAAACACCACACAGCGTGTAAAGTCTGATAGTTTCCAATGGCGGCTTCGATGTGGTATCAACCACACCATTACTATTATTATATTCAACAAAATATAATATCCCATAAAATATCGATGACGATTTTTCGTTTAATCCTCCGTAAATGATTGGGACAGTGACATGCAGTGCTAAAGCACTGTACTTGATTAAGCGAGCTTTTCAAGTGTATGGCGTATTGAAAAACGTCACACTCGTATAAATAAATAATTACTATTCATTCATACGATATTCGTGAAGGTACTTGGTAATTCACTGCATATATGAATTATTTAGTTTAATATTATAGTTTCGACAAGGCCAGTCGTGGCGCAGTGGCACAAGCGTGCGACTGTATACACGACAGGTTGTGAGTTCAATACCCACTGGAGGTAATTAAATGTTATATATTTGCACTTCTCCGCTCTGGTGTCGAAGTAAAGCTCGACGTAGGATTCTGCCGCTTAACACACAATGCCTCCAGAATTCAGCGGAAAGTAAGGAGCGGACTGTCTTGACACTAGGCTTCCTCTTATATGCAAATACAGTGGGAAGCTGAGAAAAAAAATTAATCTTTATTTTTTTGGGATAAATTGTAAATATTTTGTTTCGCGTCGTTTTCCCTAATGAGTGAAAACATAACCAAGTGACTACAAAATGTACATACATAAAATCAAGGTAATGTAAAATATATTTTTAATTAAAACTAAAAATTATATTCTCGACGGCGCATCATGTATGTATGTATGTAGTTATATCTAATTAGCAGAGTAACCGAAAGATATATACAGTATCTCTCCCCGAGGATATAAATGTTGTGTAAATTTTCTTTAACGTCATTTAAATTTAAATAGGTCAGTAGTTAATATTGTTATCTTTATAAGTTAAGTGAGAATTACAATAGTTCCTAATTAATATATCACTTATACTATAAAGTGTTGGAAAATCTTTACTTAACTACACACACACACACACACACACTTCATATTTTAAGATAACTAAACTAAGCCAAATATATTTTTGGATAGCAATAGATCTAATTATCATTAAATATAATAAATATTTTGTTCCAAGTTCTACCTGACATTGCGGGACATAGCCAGGAGAACTAACGGGTGTTGAGGCCGACAGTTCGGTACTGGCAACAATAAATAAGACGACGTCAATGGGTTGGTCTCCACTATGCGGACGGTCGAACTGGTCAAGAGCACCGGCAGCCACAGGTAGCGTAGAAACAATTGTCGTGGGGATCTTTAATAGAGCCATATACCCAGCATTTCTTGTCATGCGGTTCGACGTCGATAATTTAGTTCTTATTTTTACAATATACCTATTACAAAATTCCATCAATCCAAAAAACACTCTCAAGATATGCAAATGTTTCGCATAAATTAGCTTAGGCACTAACTGGTTTTCCCAGAAGGCTTCGCTTTTCGGGGCGAAACTCATTTGCAATTATTCACTCGGTAAGTAGCTAACGGTGATTGAAACTGACAGTCTCCATCTGATTGCGGAACATTACATTTGAAACGTATTTTACCATGACCCTTTGTTCGAGCACAATTCGGTTAGACTGGTATACCGCGTATAATTTAACTGCGGCCTAGTTCTGCCAATATATTGTTTAAATTTTAGCAAAGCTAACATTTTGAGATCTATAAGTTTAATATATAGTTAAGTCACAATGCGTACTCATTGACTTCAAAGTGGGGCTCTTTTATTCTTAAAAACAAATTTATATACGAGTGTTTCGACTTTAACATATGCTAGGTGTGCGTGTACCTAAAGTTGGCAGTATCTCTGAAAGGGCCCCGCTTTGAAGTTAGTAAAAACACATACAGTCTTAACAATATATTAGACTATTTTTTTTTCTCAGCTTAACGCTGTATCCCGCACACAGCAGGGTAGACAGAGGGAACCTAATGTTATAACAGTCCGTTCCCAACTTTCTGCTGAATTCTGGCGGAATTGCGTGCTTAGTGGCGGAACTCAACGCCGCGCTTTGCCTCGACACCAGAGTGAAGAAATGAAAATATAGATGTAAATAAATATTTCACTTCCTCGAGTGGGGATCGAACCCACAACCAGTCGATTTTACAGTCACACTTTGTGCCTCTGCGCCACGACCGGTCTCTACAAAATTTCAGCTTGCGAATATGACTCAGTCTGAGGGCCCTGGGATCTCAGTCTAATACTGATGTGACTGCGATGTCATAGTTTTATCTGTTTACACCGGTATTTGTTCGGATATTCGTGAATGTAAATTATATATGAATTTCGTTTATATGTGATTTAATTACTATTGAATTGTTTTTGTGGTTTGTTCGTATCGTTATTTAGAAAAAAATATTTAAGCAACATGTTTTAATAAAGATAATGTTTATGTGGCGTTCAAGGCCAGTCGTGGTGCAAGGACACAAAAGAGGCGCTATGAAAATAAAAATATTAGTTAAAATGGGTTGTTTGTAGGATGATAATGGAAACGGATCATTATAGAATAAAACATTTTTTTAGGGTTCAATATCTAAAAAGGTAAAAACGGAACCTTTATAGGATCACTTTATTGTCCGTCTTTCTGTCAGTCAAGATCTTGAGATAGCGTGAAGGTATCAAATTAAAATGAGTTTTAAAATTTTGCTCTATGGCCCCTTGAAGCTCAGAAAAATCAAGATACTAAGTTAATGCAGTCAAAAGATACGAGCATGTATGCATCGATTTTTTTACATTTTATATGAATTTCGCCGCGTAATAAAATCTATTGGCCGATAGGATATACAACTTAGGCCGACAACGCATGTAGCTCCTCTGGTGTTACACTGGGTTGTGGGCGGTGGAGATCACTTACCATCTGGTGACACGTAGGTACGCTTGTTTGCTTTGCCTTTTTTTACAAATTATACATGTTTCATAGAAAAAAAATCAATACAAACTTATATTTGTAGTTCTTCTCATAAAAAATGAGAGCATCGCCCGAAAACTTAAGCTTGTAACCTTTTATAAATTGTACTTCTCAGTTAACCATTTTTTTTAACAATTTAAGCTACAATAAAAATATACAATCCTCTTTAACTTGTTTCGTAAAATAAGATCGAGGCCACACTATAAATAATCTTCCTCTTCGCCACAACCGGCCCTGATTTTTATATTTCAGTTTACAAAGTATGATATTAAATTAAAGTTACCTTTTACATTTAAAAGAAGTTCGTGTAAATGTAAAACCATTTTAAAAATAAAATAAAATATATATACATAAAGCAATACAGAAAAGCTGCTGAAGTTAAAAGAACAAATAGTGGAAGTTAGAATTCACGGGCCGTGGCTAATCTCTCGCAAATCCACGGTCGCGTGTGCTTAGGATATATTTTTTATCTTTACAGGCAGGTGGCTAAAAGAAATTAATGTTTAGTACTGTTTATTGTGAAATAGTTACTTGTGATATAAGATATTTCTTAAAAATTTAACATGACATTGTTTAGCTTCACGCCGTATCCTGCAAATAGCATGGTAGGCAGAGAGAACCAGAAACCTACATTCCACAGAATTCTAAAAGCTTTGTTGAGCGGCGAAACTCAACGCCGAAAATATAAGTCAAATCATTTCCTCTAGTGGGAATCGGACTTACCACCACACTTTTTTATTCTTAATAAGAAAATATTTTTTCAGATAAGTATACAATGTTCAATTGACAAAACGTCAAAAGCATTTACCCCACTCCACCATAGTACTCTTTGCAAATACTTAGTTTACGTGTTGTATATCAATCGCCCCCCTAAATAAGGGTGATAATTCGAACAAACGATCTAGATAAGAAAGCGCGTGCATGTCAAGACAATGCTTGCTCATCCCCCATTGTTCCTGTTAATTAACTCGCCAAATCATTTCATTCTACTTCAAACGGTTCATGACTCACAAAGGTTTTGAACTAATTTGTGTTTTCAAAGTTTTGAATAAATAAATGGTTTGGTGAAAAGTAAAATTATGTTATTAAATCAAGATTATAAATTTAATCTTGTTTTAAAATAATTTTAAATTACTTACATGAATTATTATAAATCTTTTATTAAAAATGACATTTACAAGTTGACATCACTATGGCAAGAAGACATAAGTAACGACAGAAAGTATACTCTACAATAAAATATCATCAAATACAATTGTTTTATTTTCTTATAAATCAAACGCGAATTGAGCTTCCCTGCAGATTTTATACATATCTATACTGTATTCATATAGCTTCTCGCTGTATCCTGCACATAGCAGGATAGGCAGAGGAAACCCAGTGTAAAGACGGTCCGTTTTAGCCAAATTCTGGAAACATTGCGCCGCGCTTTGCCTCAATACCAAAGCGAAGAATTGAAAATATTAAACATTTCATTTCTTAGAATGGAAATCGAACTCACAACCTGTCGCGTTTACAGTCACACGCTCGTGCCCCTGCGCTACATTACATTATATCCAATTTTAAATCTGCTGAGTATAATTGGACATTAAGTGTATAAAAGTATGAATAATTAAATCCAACAGTAATATAACTGGTTAAGTCAAAAGTAGGTCGTTATCGGCGCCCCGTTGGGAAATGAAGGAGGCAAAAATTTTATTCGTCCGGAAAATTGTCCGTTCACTGTAACTCCGAAACGGATTACATGTTTTATTAACTAAATAAGTGTTGTATTTATGCTTCTTGCTTTTCGTAATTGTGTGTGATATCTGTATTGTTAGAATGGTAATTAATGCTATTTATTCTGTTTGAGAAACAAAAACATGAGTGAATATAAACCTTTTCGCATGAGTTGTCTTTTCGCATGACTTTTTATTACATATTATTTGAAAGTTAAAGAATACAAGTTAAAATATCGTGTATATTTTTTTAAGCCTGTAGTTTCATAAACTCCAAATCCTTGGTAAGGAAAACAGATACATTCCTAGAATGTTCCGCGAGGCTATTGAAATACAAAAACATCCTAATTTCAATAGAGTGGATGGCTGGAAACTTTCTACCTCCTGTAACCCATACCAGAGGGCAAGATACTATCAGCTCATTCCGCAGGAATCCAATGCAGTACGCGAGGTAAATTAGAAAACATTGGTTTGATATAATAATTATGTCAAGTGATAGACGAATGCCAGCTCAGTCTACCCGTGACCACGGACTACTGTAAAGTGTTCGAAACGTCGGGTTACCAAAATGTATAATTTTAAATATACGCGATTAATCCGGTTAAAATAGTTTCATTTAAAATACATATTTTTTATTAGAGGCCTTTGTGGCGCAGGGATACAAGCGTGCTACTGTATTTAATTTTTTTTTCGCTCTGGGACGCCAAGCGCAGTATTGAATTCCGCTTCTCAACACTCAATGCCCTAAGAATTCTGCGAAAAGTGAGAAACGAAAATTTCTTAATAGGGAACTGTGTCTCTTAACCAAGGTTCCACAAATACCCTGGTATCTGTGGAAAACAGCGTGAAGCTAAAAAAATGTTTGCCCATTTTTTGCTATAAACCAGTAGGTACTTATTGCTTAAGTTACAGACAGAAACGAAATGTAAAACTTTATCATAAAGTATGTCTTATATGAATTGACATTTATAAATAAGAGTTTTCATAAACAAAAGATTAAATTCATAAATTAACAATTTATAAAGTTATAATTTTTAAATTTTTGACACAAATCTAGACCATAATCTCTGCCATTAAGTTATTATCGTGTACTTACATTTATAAACAATCTAATGGTTTGACAATTTCCTACATCTTCAACGTCAAACGTAACACGCGTTGTAATCTTATTAAAGTAATATTAGTAAAACCATAAACAAAGTAAACAAACTTGTTTATACTCTAGTACCAAAGACGGTAAGAGCAAACCTACTATTATTATGTTAAGTGATTATCTGAGCTAGTCCTCGTGTCGCGGTGGCTCTCACAGATATCTCTCTTACAACCTTACAAATACTCAAATTTGCATTTTGTTCTATAATGAATATAATGATTTAGTGTGATATTTATGTACATAGTCTTGGATTTAGCGAAACGTCTAAGCTTCATTTGCTTTAGCTCTGTCTGTCAAAGACACCATCAAAATTTAATTTAAAAGCATATATTAAAAACTATTTTTTATCCATAATTTGTATGGTACAAATTTGTCCCTCACATGGCAGAAGAATTCCTTGAACCTAGTGTTAAAGCACTTCGTTCCCATTAAGACACTTCCGTTCCCAATATTTCGCCGAATTCTGGAGGCGTTGCGTGTTGAGTGAGGAACTCAAAGCCGCGCTATTTTCTCGTTACCAAAGCGAGGAAATGAAAATATTAAATATTTCTTTTCCTCTAGTGGGAATCGAACCCACAATCTGTAGCGTCTACAGTCACACTTTGTGCCCCTGCGCCACGACTGGCCTAAACAAAATTATAACTAACTATAGCAACAAAAATTAACCAAAATACGCTATAATTAGCCCCTAATGGCACAATTTGCAGTTAGACGTTAGTTAAAAGAAGACACTTCGCGCTGTTTTGAACGTCGAGTATGTAATTACAGTGCAATTGCTTTTATAAGCTTTGCAAAATTATGGTCCGTGCAGTTTCATACAAAATGCAGCAAAATCGATGTATAAATGCTCGTATCTTTCGATTGGACTTCGAAGTTTGATTCTTTTTCCGTTTCAAGGGACTATAGATATTTGATATAAATTTTAGCGTGATACCTCCCCGCTATCTTGAGATAAATTTGTCTTAACAGAAGGAAATTCCGTTTTTATCTTTTGTGGTACGGAACTCTATAAAAATAAAAATGTTTGATATTTGTCATTAGGTTCAAATATATTTTTACAATTTTACAGCTAGACTCACAAATGGTGTACATAAATTATGAGAATTAATGAGTATTTAATTATTTAGGCATTGAGGCCAGTCGTAGCGCAGGGGCACAAAGTGTGACTGTAAAATCGACTGGTTGTGGGTTCGATCCCCACTCGAGAAAATGAAATATATATTTTCATTTCTTCGCTCTGGTGTCGAGGCGAAGCGCGGCGTTGAGTTCCGCCACTCAATACGCATAGCCTCCAAAATTCGGCGGAAAGTGGGGCACAACGGTGTGTCTTAACACTAGGTTCCCTCTGCCTACCCTGCTGTGTGCGGGATACAGCGTGAAGCTGATTTATTTTTTTTAATTTATATATCTAGCATAGTCATTTGGCAAAGTTTTAAATAATTAGAATATACATATACATGGAGGGCGGTCGTAACACTCTAGGCTTCCTCACTTGCCCTGCTGTATGCGGGATACAGCGTGAGGCTGATTTTTTTTTAATATATAACCAAATTCCAGGAGCTCTGCTGAATCAACCAAAAGAAAATCAGCGGCTGAGTCATTAATAAAACTAGTAACTGTAACAAATTCTTTCCCAAATAAAGTAATATTCGAATCAAACTTTCACAGTAAGAAGGGAAACAATGCATTCGACTCATTAATCAACGTCACGTCTTAGCGAGTGACCGATTTTCTCTAGATTTTCTGAGTGTTCGTAAAAAAGGAGATACAGTAACATGTTCTGTCAACGGCCTTTTGGCTTAGTAGGAGGCTATCTGTCTGTAATATTGATGATGGGTGGATTTTTGTGTACAGTGAATTCTACTTAAATCTATTTTATTTATTTTAACTTCTCGATATATCCTGCACATAGCAGGGTAGGAAGAGGGTACTTAGTGTTGAGACGCTCCGTTCCCCAATATCCGCCGGATAGAGACAGATAAAGTGGCGGAACTTAACGCTGTATTTTTTTGTACTTCCTCACTCTGGTAATAAAGCAGAGGTGGTGGACCTTTGTCTAAATATTTGAATACCTCAAGTGGCATCCAAACCACAACCTGTCACGTTGACAGTCCACGACTGTCCTCGGAGTACCTAATACTTCTACGTGTTATTGTAATGCTTAAAAGTATGTTTTAATAAATATGGTAGTTTCTGAACTGAACTTCTGGTTAATATTTCATAATATATAATATTTATTTTCGCCTCATACGGGTGAAGTCGGGTGTAAAAGCTTGTTTCATATGAAATTTAGTGCTTGTTCCATATTAATTCATCATTAATTTTTATTTCCTCGCTGTGGTAAGCTCTGGTAGCTCAAAGTGCGGCGTTGGTATCCGTCACTTAATACGCAATGCTTCTAAAATTCGGAAACTGGGAAACAGAAATGTCTTAATGGAAACAGAGAATTCCCGCTATCAGAGTGGAAAATTTAAAAAACAGATAATATTTCCAGCGGAACACAGCGGTGCGGTCAGGACTCGGGACTCGGGACTCAGGAGCTGTAAAATGTGCCTTTTATTGCTCGCCTTTAATTACATTCTTCGCACTCGCGCCGTGCTGTTTACTTCGTTTGCTTTTCTTTACCGTTACGTTGTGTATTTTTGTAAAATGAACATTCGTTTGTAGGTCTTTACTAATACTTTAAATTAAATATTTTTCGATTGTGATTGTGATTTTTTTAATGTTTAAGCGAATAAGATATAAGGAGTATTGATAAAGAGCTCAAAATATTCACCTCTAAAAAATCGATATGATAGTTGTTGCTGAAAAAAATAAAATTTAAGAGGTCATGTCATGTGAAATAGTTTCACATTAGTCCATAAATTTTCGGACTTTTTTCCTATATTTGTAATGACAGTTTTCACTTCGTGCCAAATTTCATGATGCGGCAAATTTCATACTTAAATGCTCATATTTTTTTGATTGCGTTGACTTGAAAGCTTATCTGCTTCGGTACTTCCAGGGATCATAGACTTTAAAATTTTATAGCTTGATACCTTCACGCGATCTCGAGATAAATGATCTAGACAGACGGACAACATAGTGATCCTATAAGGGTTCCGTTTTTACCGTTTTTTATTTAGCATCAATGTTAATCATAGTCCAATTATTCGTATTAACTTGAATTGAAAAGGTAAATTAACTGAGAATTTATAGTCTTAAGAGAAAGCTAAAGAAAACTTATAACGTAGGAAAAATAACCATAATGTTCTATAGTAAAGAAGTACATTTTTATAATAATTTCCACAAATCACTTTTTCTTATTAAAGATATTGTTGATAACTCACTTCAGAGAAAGGAAAATTGTAGCTTTTTAACTCCTTTGAATAAATATATTTTTACCATTGTTAGATCTTTCTTTGTATTGTATAAAATATTAAATATTAAAGAGTAGTGAAAAAAAACGAACAACCAAGATAAATCAAATCAAAGGTATATTTTTTATAATATTATTTAGTTTAAGTAATTATGATTTTTATTTTATTTTATTTACTATAGATACAGGTATTGACTATGAACATGACGGGTGAGGGTTCAATTCCTTGCTCTGGCAACAAGGCCGAGCGCGCCGATTAATTCAGCCACTTAGATTATTCAGAAAAATTATACACAAATTATTATATATATGACAAATAATGTATTTATCATATTTATTCAGTATTCCTGTTCACACTCTATCGACGCTCTAACCTTGGAAATGGCTAAACTGACATCACTTTTAGTTTCTGAGTTCACATCATTGGGATCGTTAAAGAAAAGACAGAAATTGGCTTAAGTTCCTATTCTTCTTACCTTATATATTAGTTTTAGTTCGCTAGTTACAACATATATTAATAGACGCGGCCAACGAACGCTATAAAGTTAAAACATTCCACGTAGTATCACTTAAGCAAGTAGACGACTCCAATAAATAAAGTAACAAAGTTTCCCCTACGACGTCTCTGCGGAACTAATATTGACATAATTAATAACAGAGAGAACGCCCGCGAGCGAGATGGCCGTGGATTGTAACTAGTGTTTGAGGTGTCAGTTTACGTTCGTAAATGATTTTGTTACAATATTGTAATTCATACTAGCCGTAGAATGTCGAATGAGTGATGATTCTTTCAATTTTAGCAAATAATGTACGTGTATTGGTTTTATTGATAACTAAACCTAAAGTTACTGTCAGTTACCCTTAATAGTAATAATAAAAAAGTAAATGATACTAAAATATGAATGAGAATGGAACCTATTATACATAGTCATCAACGCCCTTAGCTTGTGACTTTAAACGCGACAGGTTGTATGTCGATTTCCACACAGAGGAAAATATATTTAATATTTTTATTTCTTCGTTCTGGTGTTCATCACTCCATTCAACACGCAATGCTTTCTGAATTCTGTGGGAATTGAGTACTGCCAAACCATACATGCAGTGAGAAGCTGAAAAAAAATCGAAAGAATTCGATAAATACGAGTATCTTATCGGATGATACTCCTTGTATAATACGATAAGATTTTTTTAAAATTTTTGACTTAAGTAGACAAAATACATTTAAAAGATTTTATACATACATATGAAAACGTATGTAACGTAATTTCCTCCAAATGGATGCGTAATGAAATTCACCATACTCATGTACAAAATAGCGAAAAATATGTCCTTACCAGCTGTTGCTGATGTAAAACGGCATGAAATCTTCAAAGAGACATGAACGACTTATGTGAATGTGCAATCTACTAAGATTTATTCTTATTTTTGTTGGGGTCTTGATTACTATTTAATGTATTAAGCTCTTTATATGTCTTAAACAAGTTCACAATTTTTTTAAAGTATTATTTGAAAATTTTCAAAATTTATTAACATTATGGTTTTCATATTTTATCATATTTGACAATTATAAATAACTATATACATATGTATATTATTATACATAAGATAAGTTATAGACGTTGTCAAAAAAAAACAGAATAATATTAATAAAAAAAACCTTGAAAAGAAATCACAAACTTCTACACTTAACGGTAGTCGATTAACACGCAAAGTAACAACTTCCACGTGACTGGCTCAACTGAATAAGCTTTAAACGAAGTCTTTCACGCACTGGAAAAAATGTATCTCTTTGTGTACCTTTCGATTTACTCAATACGAGAGCCCTCTAGAAGGGTTGGGGCTCCGACGTTAAGAGTCCCTTTGCTAAATAAGGCGTAACTTATAGACTCGTGACTGCCTCTACACTTGCTATATTTCAGGAATATATCAATTTTCTACTGCATTGCCTTTTTAGATTTGGAAGTCGTTGAAATATTACTAGAACAGTGGAAATGAATGTTTGAATCTTGCATGAGATAATATTAATGTGACTTATATAAAATAATTTAGAGGTCTATAGTTTTTTGTGTAATGGTTAAGACGGTTTGATATTTAATATGTAAAATGATAATATAAATTAAAAGAATTATTATTTGAGGACGTCAAACCGCGACAATTGTGGGTTCGATTCCTACTCAGGGTAAATATTTTTATTTTTGTTCATTTCCTCGCTCTGGTTATGCTCTGTGTACGTGGGCAACAGATTGTCTTAACACTAGATTACACTTAGTTACAGCGTGAAGTTAAAACGCCTAAGTAGTGACAAGTCACTACTTTTATCAAAATTAATTATAAACCTAAGTTGTGGCTTAACTATCTTTACGACCAAAACTACTATATAAATAATATGTATTCTTTATTAAATTTAATATTCAATTACACTACATAATCTGAAATTATGCTGGAATTGGAGGTTAGTACCTCACATTCCAGCATAATGTAAACCTATCATAATTTAAACAAGCAATTTTATTAAAAGTTCAATTTCTTGTCTAAATTTTATAGATGAGAAAATTCATCAAACCGTAAAACTTTATTTTGATAACAAAAAAATTTATTAGCACATTTATAGACCTATAGACGAAAAATAACTTTCCCAATGATTATATTTACACATTGAACATTTTATCAATATTTTGTAATAAATATGTGTATGAAGAAAATAACAAATAAAAAATCAAATCAGCTTCACGCTGTATCCCGCACACAGCAGGGTAGGCAGATGGAACCTAGTGTTAAGACACTCCGTTCCCCACTTTCCGCCGAATTCCGGAGGCATTGCGTACTGAGTGGCGGAACTCAACGCCGCTCTTTACCTCAACACCAGAGCGAAGAAATGGAAATATACATTTAAGTAAATATTTCATCTCCTCGAGTGGGGAACCCACAATCAGTCGATTGTACAGTCACACTTTGTACCTCTGCGCCAGGACCGGCCTCAAATAACAATTGAATTAATAAAGGAAGTTCAATATTAAGACTCATTACATCTCAATATTGGCACATCACGGTGTCACAGATTATCATTAGAAATGTTATTCGAATTACTCTCTTGATTGACTAAAATGGGACTAAATTGAATATTTTGAAGGAATAATAATTAATATTGGAAACAAGTTTTCAGTATAAATTTTCTTGAACGGGAAATGAACGTAATATGAATGAAAACATTAGTCACAACTCCTAAACTATTGTAAGCAGATAGCAAAGAGTTTTGGATTCAAATAATATTAGATAATATTAATTAATATAATATTAGATTATTATATAATATAGATTGAGGAAATATATTGCCTTCACTATTCGGTTTTTGATCCAACAGCCAAGCGATAGTCTCTTAAAATAAAATAATGGTTAAGGCTTTTCGCTACTAAACTGTTAACTGAAACTACTATCGACACAATGATAGTCTCATCGACATGACAATAATCTCGTGGGCTCTCAAGCTCAAATAATAATATAACTTTTGTAAATTTATAGTATACAATTTTTTTACAAGAATTTAAGTAATATTTTACTTTCTATACTTTTTTATTCAGTTAACATATAAACTTCCGACGCTTACTAAACGTTTGAAAAGGAAGAAAAGCTAACGTGATACCTCCTCCACGTGATGAGACTGAATTATGAGATAACGAAAGTCGATGAAAGAACGAAGAAAACTTGCCCAATATTATTACTGAACCAATCGGCGTACTGTCAACCCCTTAATAATACAGGTGACTTATTTTATAAGGATATGCACAGACGGCCAGTTTTTTAAAGATAGAGATAAACAATTGGCATTGTTACTATATGTAGTAATGAATCAGCGTCTGACTAGGACTAGCGTTTTTTCAACTTCACGCTGTATCCCGCTTATAGCAGGATAGACCGAAGGAGCCAGACTGAAGAAATGAAAACATTAAATATTTCATGTTTTCGAACCCACAGCTTCTCCCGTGTACAGCCAGTCACACGCTTGTGTCCCTGCGCTGCGACCGGCCTATAGCAGCAGCTTAAATGCTTAAAGCTACTTGTACTTGTGTAAAATTATTAAATTATTTTTAAATGTCTACTATAATGTTCTAGGCTTTCATTAAACGTTACAATATTATACTCGTATTACGAAACATAAAGTGTTTATCGTAAATATTACTTTACAGCTGACATTTCAGTTTTAATAAATGGATATCTGATAATAATCAGTTCTTATCGTGTGAGATATATTTCATGTTAAACGATCAATAATTTCTACGGCCATTGATGTGGTATACGTTTTTGTATCAAATATTGATGACATAACTTACTTGATTAAAATTTACTTAACTTTAACCTAGAACTTTTCGAGAAAAAGTGAAGCTTAAGTTAATTTAGAAATAGAACCGAAGGTGCTATCAGTATAATGTCCAACAAACAAATAAACAAACAATATAAAATACGAATACTTTATAAAACCAGCTTCAAAAGTAGTTATCCTGTTCAAAATAAGAAAGAAGACGTGATTTGAAAATGGTAATGGAAAATTCGTCCAAAATTTCGTCTAATGGGGTCTAGCGAAATTGATTTTAAAGTAGGTATGGCTGTTTGGCGAATCTCCAACGAGATCGTGTTCCTGAGGTTATGAAAATATGTTTTAAATAAACTAAAGATTTGATCTTTAGTACGAGATAAAAAAAGGTTTTCAATTTATTGGAATCCTTTTAAATTTCATAATTCTTACATTTTATAAAAATAGTATAATTTTAATGAATACATATTATATATTATGGTAAATGTAGATATAGATTAATAGGTAGCTACTATAATATATTTAACTAGGATATCTTAAGATCTTTTTGTTTTGATTATCTTTTTAAAGTATAGTATATGTTGTTTTCAAAAAAAAATTTATGTATGTAGATAACGAAATTTATCCAAAATATAATATTTTATTTATGATATTAACATTGGGTTATGCTGATCGCACCTTGTTTATATATATTACTAGCGACCCACACGCGGCTTCGCCCGCTTAGACTACTGAATTATTTACATAATATACTGAATTACACAAACAACAGAATCGTAATGGTAAAAATCATAAACAACGTAGTAGGTAGTCTACCTATTATTCTTTTATGCAAAAATATTTAGACGAAAGATGAAAACAACTATGTTGCGCTGAAATAATACATTATAATTATTTAAAGAGCT